>PVLC010002461.1:28536-114504 GCA_004027655.1 Graphiurus murinus | reverse complement strand
TCGAGACTCTAGCCAGAGCAATAAGGCAAGAGAAGGAAATCAAAGGGGTAAAAATAGGGAAAGAAGAACTAAAACTATCCCTTTTTGCAGATGACATGATACTATATTTAGAAGACCCAACAAACTCAACCAAAAAACTTATAGAACTGATCAACAAATTCAGTAAGGTGTCCGGATACAAAATCATTCTTAAAAAATCTACATATCTTTACAGGGTTTTTTTTTTTTTTTCAATATTACAGGATTCCTGAGAGTGTTTACAACTCCTATTCAACATTTATTTACATGGATATAAATGATAAATATCCAAACGGCTTTTCCAGTGGAAAATTATAAATTCCTTTTATTACTTCAGAGCTTTTAGTAAAGAAATGCATTGGTACCTAAACATATATATATATATATGATGACTTTTAGTTTGACATGATTATTTTTAAAATCCACTAGTGTATTCACAAAAACAAACATATGATCAGTTCGACAGAGCCTTGTAGGAAAGATTTCGGCAGGTATGATTCCTGTCTGTGTAGCGATTACAGTGAAAGGATTTTTCAAGGTGCCCAAGAAAGACAGCATCTCACCAGTTGTTCATAATCCTGATACCACTAGCCTAGACATTTAGCACCCTAAATGTCTAGGCTACTGGTGTCAGGGTCTGTGATTCATGATGCTCCTCCTCCTCCTCCTCCTCCTCCTCCTCCTCCTTTTCTCTCTGTCTCTCTATCTCTATCTCTCTATCTCTCTATCTCTCATCTCTCATCTCTATCTCTCTATTTCTCTCTCGTCCTTCATTTTAAAGGTGAATGGAAAGGCTATGCTCAACTTTTAAACACCGCTGCCCAAACTTATTGGATGCAATTCGCGCTGCATTTGAACACTGGCTGAAATGAGGAGGAACGGGCAAGGGAGCGCCACGCGGGCGGGTGCGCACAGCAGGTCCTGGGCTGGCTGGCAGGCTGTAGGGAAGATGCTCGTGGGGACCGAAGCCTGCAGACCCACGGGCAGCCCAGCCACCTTCGGGCTGGCGCGGGGCCCAGCCACATTGTCGCCTCCCGCTGCGGCATTCTGCTTCCTGTTTTCCAAGCCTAAGTGCTTTTTAATTAGCCTTCATCACCTCCCCAATTTAACCACAATCATTACAGCTCCTTGACGACATCCCGCCCACCCGGCATCCCCACCGACACACCTTGGCCGGGCCCAGCGGGCGGGTTCCTCAAGCATCCCTGGATATACCATGCCCCAGAGAACCTGTGACTCCAAGGCTACTGTTTACATCTGCCCTGCCCGCGGCCTTTGTGTTTTTGGATGACAGATTCCCACAGACAGAAAGCAATTATGCTTAGTTGTCTGGCATAATTTTTTTTTTTTTGCAAGTGTCTGAATATTTTCAAAACTGTGTATATTGGGGGAAGAGGGGAAAGGGAGTGTATATGTTTGCAATTGACTTTCAAATGCAAGAGGTTTTGGAAAGAGGCTGCTTTTTTCACACCTATTGTTTATTTTATTTGTTAACTTATTTTATTATTTTTTACTACAAATGTCCTAATTTGTAATTCATCTGTTTGTTTAAAAACTAAAAACTTACCCCCCCCACCTCCCTCTAGAAGATAATCAAAGTATGGGCAGCTTAGATCAAGACCCATCAGGATCCAGACACTTTCTCCAGGGAGGAATCTTTTCCCTGGCCTCCCAGAAATCAGTCCTTCCCACTTTGCCATTTCCCACCTGCCCTGTGGCACCTTCCAGCCACCCCTTAACATTCAGCAAAGCCCTAGAATTGCAACACACACACACCCACACACACACACACACACACACACACACACACACCACACCGGCCTTAGCATTCCCTTCAGATAGACTCAACTTTAGACAGGTTTCTTCTTAATCTTAGGTCCCTGACCTTTCTTTCCTTAGAGCGTTTATTTACTTTAGGAAATATACAATTACAAATTCTTTCTCTGCCCCTTGGAAATATAAATTGTCACCCCAGCCTCTTGCCAGCTTTATAGCACAGAAAAGCCTTTCCCAAGGACCTAGGAGCCATCCCTTTGAAGAGCTATCATCAAGGAAGATGGCATCCCGATTTCCCACTCAGTGGGAAGGTAGGAGCCTAACTTTGATAACAACCAATTAGTGAACTCAGATGGCCTAACCACAGGGTCAGCTCCCCATCTCACCAAATGTCCTCCAGGACTTCTCCACTTGCTCACCCTGTACCTTCAAAACCTTCCTGCCTTTTATTTCAGAGAAGTTAAATGTAATCTCTCTCCTCTAATTGTAAAGATTTAAAACCATAAAACCCCTAAAACAGAATGTAAGGAAAATACCCCTAGACATTGGCCTCAACAATGATTTTTTTTTTTTTTTTTTTTTGGTTATCACATGAAAAATGCAGGCTACAAAAGCAAAAAAAAAAAAAAACAAATAAATGGGACTATATCGAACTAAAAAGCTTCTACAGAGCAAACAATCAACAAAGTAAAATGACAGCCTATGAATTGGGATAAAACATTTGCTAACCACATTTCTGATAAGGGAAAATATCCAGAATATATAAAAACTCATACAAATCAATAGGGGGGAAAAACAATTGAAAAGTGGTTCTCAAAAGGACTGAATATCATGATGTCCAAAGAAAACATAAAAATGACCAACGAGCAAAGGAAAAGGTGCATCACATTATTAGTCATCAGGGAAAAAAGTCAAAACCACTCTATGGCCTCTTACATATTAGGATGTCTGTTTTCAAAAAGACAAGAGATAACAAATGTTGGCCAGAAGTAGGGAGAAAGAGAACCTTGCACTGTTGGTGGGAACATAGACTGGTCCAGCCATTATGGAAAACAGTATGAAGGCTCCAGAGAAGTTGGAAATAAGCCTAGCATAGTGACGCACACCTGTAATTCCAGTACTTGGGAGGCTGAAACAGGAGGATCACAACTTTGAGACCAGTGCAAGGTAACTTAGAAAGTCCCTTTTTTCAAAACAAAAAAATGAAAAGGGCTGAGGATGTAACTCCGAGGTAGAGCACCCCTGGGTTGGATACCCAGTGCCACACACAAAAAATTAAAATTATAAATAGAACTACCATATGATCCAGCAACCCCTCCTCTGGACACATACCCAAAGGAAATGAAATCACCACCTCACAGAGACTTCTGCATCCCCACGTCCACTGCAGCAATATTCACAATGGCCAAAAGATGGAAACTACCCAAGTGTCCATCAGTCAATGAGTGGATAAGCTGGGCACTGTGACATACACCTGTAATCCCAGTACTTGGGAGGCTGAGACAAGAAGATTGTTGGCTTCAAGGCCAGTCTCAGCAACTTAGTGAGACCGTCAGTAACTTAGCAAGATTGCTTCCATTTTTTTTTTTTTTAATAGGAGCCAGGCATGGTGGTGCACACCAGTAATCCTAGTACTTGGGAAGTTGAGACAAGAGGATTTCAGGTTTATGGTCAGCCTCAGCAACTTAGTGAGACCCTGTTTCAAAATAAAATAGGGCCACAGTGTAGCTCTGAAGTAGAATGTCCTGGGTTCAATCCCCAGTAAAAAAAAAAAAAAAAAAAAAAGTGGATAAAGAAACCGTGAAAATAATCACTTATATATGTATATACCTGTATATATACATATATTTCATCATACATAATATATATATATGATGGAAAATTAATCAGCCTTTAAAAAGGAGATTCTGTCACTTGCTACAACATGGATGCACCTGAAGGACCTTATGCTAAGTAAAATAAACCAGATGTAGAAAGAAAAATATTGCAAGACCTCGCTTATAGGTGGAATCTAAAAGAAAAAGAAGAAGACAAGTATACAAAGAGAATAAAGTAGCAGTTACGAGGGGCAGTAGTGAGGGCAGGAAATATGGAGGTGTAGGTCAAAGTGTAACATGTAGCAGATGTGGAGGATGAACAAGTCTAGACAGCCAGCGTAGACGAGGACTCGAGCTGATAAAATTGTCCTGAACGAGGATTTCTGCTACATGAGTATATTTTATCTCCTCTTGCCACAAAAAAATGAAAAAATAAGTAACTATGTGAGAAGATGGATACGTTAGTTTGATTCTGTGTAGCATAGGGCCCTATGCTTTTATTTCATTTTGGGTCCCACGGATTATAGCTCCACTTCTGACACTCTATGAATGTTTGCTGCCTTCTTAGTTTACCCTTCACCTGCTCAGGAATAATTCTTCTGATCCCCCAGACAGCATCCAAGTCTGGTTCAGCTGGGATAGACTATCATAAAAATGTGTCTGTCTGTCTGTCTGTCTGTCTGTCTGTCTCTCTCTCTCTCTCTCTCTCAATATTTATTGCCTAATAAATAAGCTTCATCTGTAAATCTGGTCACCACCATATTTTATCCATAAGTGTCTTAAGGTAAAGCTGAGCAAGTTTTTTTTAGATTTTTTTAACTTTAAAAAATTATTAAACAATAATATTTTTCCCCTTCCATGTTTTAAAGAAGAAGAAGAAAAAAAAAAAAAAACAACGATGCCTGGTTTGATTAATTATTCTCTGGTATTGGGCTATATCACATATTTAGGAATGACCTTTTTCTGGGAAGGTGAGAAATTAAGCCAAATGAAATTTATTTTAGTGCTCTTTTACTAAATATTATCACTTCATCAGATTTTAAGTCATTCTGAACACTCAGGCATGGTTAACATCTGAGCAGAGTATTCATATTTGTGTGAACAAGACAAAAACAAATTCACACACTTTTAGCTAGTTGATTTTTGGCAAAGGTGCCAAACACATACATTAGAGAAAAGACAGTCTTTTCAACAAATGGCGTTGGGAAAACTGGTTATCCATTTGTAGAAAAATGAAATAAAATTCCTTCCTCTCACCCTGCACAAGAGTCAACTCAAGATGGATCAAAGACCTGGAAATTAGACCAGAGTCTTTGAAGCTACTAGAGGAGGGCATAGGTTCCAACACTCCAACATATAGGCACAGTCAGAAACTTCCTCATTAAGATACCCAAAGCTCAGGAAATTGACACAAGAATTAATAAATGGGATGGCATTAAACTAAAAAGTTTCTGCTCATCAAAGGAAGCCATTAAGAGAAAAAAGAGAAAGCCTATAATAGGATGTGAAAAGATCTTTGCTATTTCTCTGATAGAGGACTAATATCTAGAATATACAAAGTACTTAAAAGACTTAACACAAAAAAATAAATAACCCAATAAAGAAGTGGTCAATTGAACTAAATAGACCCTTCACAAAAGAGGAAATACAAATGGCCAATAAATACATAAAAAAAATGTTCAACATCATTAGCAATCAAGGAGATGCAAATCAAAACTACCCTGAGATTCCACCTAACCCCAATTAGAATGACAATCATCAAGAAGTAATAAAAACAATAAATGCTGGCAAGGCTGTGAGAAAACAGTTTTCTCATCTCTAAAGTGAGCTGCTGGCTACTCCATCTTAGTCCTCCCTGCTGTGGCGGTACACAGCAGAGAATTTATAAATTCCAGAAAGGTGTTACTTTGAAGGAAAAGAAACATTTATTACATGTGAAAACAATTTAAGATATCAGCTACTACCAGAGAAAATACTTTGAGTTAAGGCAGTTATAGGGCTAGGGATGTGGCTCAGTGGTAGAGTGCTTGCCTAGCATGCATGAGGTCCTGGGTCCCATCCCAGCATCACACACAGGCACAAAGTTAAGGCAAAGTTGCAACTTCATTACCAAGTATGGAACAACAACAAGAAAAGGAATAGACCAAAGTCATTATTATGTTTCCAAAAGAACTGATACAAAGTTCTTAGAAAGTATAGTATTGTTACAGTAACTAGTACCTAAAGATAAAATTTTCTTTAGCAAACAGAAATGCAAATATAGTGGCCTCTGAATTATTGATAGCATGATTTAATGATTATAACTAAGTACACAGTTGGGCTTTCAGTTCAGATAAAGTTCAAATCTGCCAGTGGTTTCAGCTGTTCGGTATAAAAATATGGACAGGGAAGAAAAATTGTGAATTCTCTAGCAGAATAAAAAACAAAAATTGAACATGAAAATATGCAGTAAAAGGAGATTTTTAGAAACCACTAACAGGGAGGAGAAAAATAATAATAATATAGCCTCTTGTATGAAATCTCTGGATAATATAACAAAGTTTTAGAAAAAAAGAATTAGTGGTAGTCAATCACATATCATGCTAATGAAAGAGATAAATCAACTGCTCTAAACATCTTCATATACTATTTTTTTCTTTTTGCAATATTGGGGATTAAATCCAGGAGCTCTCTACCACTGAGAGCAACTCAGCTTTTTTTTATTTTATTTTGAGATAGAGTTTCACTAAGTTACTCAGAAACTTGAGATCCTCCTACCTCAGCCTGCTGAGTAGCCAAGATTCAAGCATGCACCGGCACAACCAGCTTTTTCATACACTTTTGAACCAGAAATTCTACATTTAGAAATTCAGCCTACAGAAATCATTGAACATTAGCAAATGTTTAATGCTGTTTAAAATAGAAAAAAAAACTTAGCCAAAATGTTTAGCCACAAAGAATTGGCTAAATGTTAAATTTTTAAATATATATATATTTGTGTGTGGAGGGTGTGTGTGTGTGTGTGTGTGTGTGCGCGCGCGCGCGCAAATCATTAATTATTTTGGTCTACATTATCAACATGTAAAGATCTCATATACTAATCATAAGTGTCTTCACTGGAAAAAAACAGGCTTTAAAATGTTACATAAAATCATTGAATTTAGAATATGTGCAATTCACTACACTTAATTTTATCTTGAAAAAGTTGTTGTTGTTGTTGTTGTTGTTGTTGTTGTTGTTGTTGTTGTTTTGCAGTACTGGTGATTGATCCCAGGGGCATTCTACCTCCAAGCTACACCCCCAGCCCTATTTTTATTCTTTATTCTGAAACAGGGTCTCACTACGTTGCAGAGGGTCTCACTAAGTAGCTGAGGCTGGCCGTGAACCTGCGATCCTCCTGTCTCAGCCTGCTAAGTATTGGGATTACAAGTGTGTGCCACCATGCCCAGCTCAAAAAAGAATTTTTAAAAATATTGAATTCTATGATGTGCATGTTGCATGTTTTATGTCTTAATTCATTAACTTCCAGTTTTCAATTCTATAAATATTCCAATGAAATTGACAAAAGTGCATTAAAGTAGGCTGAAAAGAATAACCCAGCACTTATATATACCATATTAATTTGAATTAATTATTATTATATAGCTATATTATATACTATATTTAAGCTTTTATAGGTGTTCCACATCTGAGACAATGGGAAGAATAGATTAAATTACTAATATCTGCACCTTGAAAACTTCAAAAGATATGATGTATTGATGGCTATAGGATGAACAGGTAAAAAGATGTATTAGAGAAATATAGCAACATTTTAATTGTGAAGAAACAATCCATATAATAGTATCCCACTTTGCCTATATGAGTTTTAAAAATTACATATTGATTTAACTTTTCTCACAAATTTATAAACATTGAAGTTATGGACATGGAATGAAGAGAAAGAGATGGAAAGACTCAAAGACTGAATTAAAAATTGAGAGAGCTTATCTTTGGAGTACTTTCCTCTATTTTTTTTTTTTTTTCAGTACTGAGGGTGGAACCCAGGGGCATTCTACCTCCAAGCTACACCCTCAGCCCTATTTTTTATTCTTTATTTTGAAACAGGGTCTCACTAAGTTGCGGAGGGACTCATTAAGTAGCTGAGGCTGGCTGCAAACCCGGATTCTCCGGTCTCAGCCTCCAAAATACTGGGATTACAAGCATGCGCCACCACGCCTGGTTTACTGTCCTCTTTTTTACTTTGCTACTTTTCCTTTTTTTCTATTTTTTGCGCTGTAAGTATATATTAGTTTCACAATTATGAAAATTAAATTGTTGCAGAGACCACCATGTGCCTGCCAATATCCGCTCCCTCCTTCTTCCTTGCTAAAAGGGGCCCTTAGTGTTTTAGGTGGGCATGTTACTGGCTAACTAGCCGACTTATTAAACAGCTGTTCAGAAATTGTGTAGCACTTCCGGAGCAGAGCACACTTTTTTAAAGAAGGAAAATGACCCCTGGCAGAAAAGCAGCTCCAACAACATGTCCCAGGCCTGGACTTCCCATTTCTAGAATTCTTCACACGGGCGAGAAATATCACACATCTTAATTGAAGCCACTATCTTTACACATGTATCACTCACAGCTGAATGCATGTCTACCGCCTACAACAGGATTCCTTTTGCAAGAGCAAAACATTTTAAACCATCAAAGCTCCTTACAATCTGAATGTCTTAGCATTAAAGCTCAAAAACTGCAAATAAAATGAAACTAGGAGAGGAGTGATATTTGAAAATAAATCCAAGCTTAAAGGGGGGGCGAGGTGTAAAATGTGAAGGTAAGCCCAGTGTCAACTGAATGGATATCAACTCTGTGCATAAATGAAAAACCACTTACATAATATAATTGGTCACCAATAGTTATAGATCAGTTTTTCTACATTATACTTCCAATCAGTTGAGTTGTGAGGATAAAGAACATTGATTAGTGGAACACTGCCCATGTCCATAGCCCAGTTGTGCCAGGGCGGTGGGGTAAGTTGCAGACAGACCAAAGAAAGTACCCAGAGACAGCACGAGAGAGGTATGGTTTATTGGGCAAGCTCACCAGAGATCAATGACTGCTCTAAGATGAGTTCCGTGGACATGGGCTGACGGATGGCACCTTTGTACCTCAAGGTGCTTCACCAAGCAGTGCCTCCTCTCCCTCAGTGTCGTGTCCAGTGGTGGCCGGCTGGGTGAGTGACACCTATGCTTTCCACAGTGCCCTCAGTTCCAAGCCCATCCCCACTCAGAGCCCGGCTCTGTATGTGAGGCTGCAGAGCATCAGTGTGCTGAGTTCGCTCTTGTGACCAGCACCCCAAGGAGCAGCTGCCCTGGTGCACATGCAAGGAAGTAAGCTTTGTGCAGATAACAGTGACTAACCCTAGTTACCCCGTGTGTCCTTCGACATAATATAAATCTGGGCTTCCTGGCCCAAGTGTGCTTTCATTGTTCCCTTAACTGGGCTGTCTTGGGGGAATAGAAAGGAGGCAGTGAGGGACTTCTCGTTGTTTTCTTTTTTTATTTTTTTATTGGTGCATTGTAATCAGACATCTTTGTTAGGTACAAGCTGGTAAAGGCACACATGCACACAGTTCTCATTTAACCTTTCCCCAATTCCCGCCCCACTCCCTCGCCCTCTCTCCTTCTCAAGTTCAGTTTAGTGATTGACTTTGATATGATTGTGAAAGTACATCATGTGCATTAGGGTACCCCTCTCATCACCTTCAGTTAAGTCACCTTCTTTGCTAATCTAAGGTTTCTCCATCTTCGTCTAGAGTCCCTCTTATGTCCCACTTTGTCCCTAGCTTCCACATAGTAGAGAGAGCATATGATTTTTTACTTTTTGTGACTGACTAATCTCACTTAGCATAATGTTTTCCAGTTCCATCCATTTCCCTGCAAATGACATGATTTTGTTCTTCTTTAAGGCTGAGTAAAATTCCATTGTGTACATATACCATAGTTTTGTAATCCATTCATCTGTTGATGGACATCCTGGCTGCTTCCATAGTTTGGCAATTGTGAATTGTGCAGCTAATAACATAGATACACATGCGTCGGTCTGATAGTTTGGTTTCCATACTTTTGGGTAGATACCCAGAAGTGGTATTGCTGGATCATATGGTAAGTTCATTCCCATTAGTCTGAGGATCCTCCATACTGTTTTCCAAAGTGGCTGCACTAATCTGCAACCCCACCAACAATGTATTAGGGTTCCCACTTCTCCACACTCTCACCAGCCCTGAATGCACCCGATCTCGTCTGATATCAGAAGCTAAACAGGGTCAGGCTTGGTTAGTACTTGGATGGGAGACTTGGCGTTTTACTATCTGTCCCCTTTTCTTTAGGGAGGAAGATGAAGTAGAGAAAGACCAAGACTGGTTGAGCGGCTCAGCCACTCTAGTGAGGCCGGCAGCATTCAGCGTGAAGGGTGCCAAGGGAAACAACCTGAGAGCCTCCAAAAGAAAGAAAAATGAGGAAGAAAAAGACAAGTACTTCACCACCTTTACAATTTTGCCCAAGGCTCTCTCTTTTTTTCACTCAATGTCATCACAACTTCTGTCATAAATAATATCAAAATATTTACTCAAGGTGTCATGGCGTAATAAACGATCATCATGAAATAATAAGAAACAGCACTGAAGCTGGGAGTGGTGGTGCACGCTTGTAATTCCAGTACTTGGGAGGCTGAGACAGGAGGATCTGGGTTCGAGGCTAGCCTCGGCTACTTAGTGAGGCACTCCGAAACTTAGTGAGACCCTGTTTCAAACTAAAGAATAAAAAAAAATTGGGACTGTAGGTGTAGCTTAGAGGTAGAATGCCCCTGAGTTCAATCCCCAGTACCACCACCAAAAAACAGAAAGAAACAGCATTGAAGGAGGAGGGAAAAGGAGTTTATGGTAAAGGAACTCTGACGAGAAAGAGTTTCCATCAATTAAAAGGATGATCAACCTCAACTCTAAGAAATGTTGTAATCTGATTTAGACAAGAACAATGCTGCTAAAAACTACCATTTTGAAGGTGTGGCTGAGGGACTTATTTAATCCTCACCTCTCTGATACAACATGGAAGCCAAATAACTCTGGGGCTCCTCAGGCATTTACTGCCGCAATGGGAAGTCTCTAGTGCTTTACGGAGCGTGTAGCAGGCCTGGCATCACCAAATAGCCCAGTCATCAAGCAGACCCAGTTTGGCCACTAAATGCCTGATGTTACTACTGGTATTAGTATCTCCCAGGAATAGAAGCAAGAGAAAGAAAGTGTGGACCACACAATTGGAGTATCCTGCTGCAAAGGCCCCAGGTTCCCCCACTTTCTTCTCTGTCCTGAGAAATCCAGAGTGACTTTGTCACTGGAAATTCGATACTTGCCCCCAATTTGCCCAATCAAATAATTGAGACAAGTCTTTGGGAAGAAAGAAAAAGAAATTTTATTGATTTGCTGGCAAATAGGAAAAGTCATTGAACATGGCCTTGAGATGAGCTCTCTCTCTCTCTCTCTCTCTCTCTCTCTCTCTCTCTCTCTCTCTCTCACACACACACACACACACACACACACACACACACACACACACACACACACACAAAAGAAAGGACATGTAAAGACACAATGAGAGTGGACTTTCTGCAACCCGAAAAGATAGAAGAGAGGCCTCACCAAAAAATCAATTTTCCTACACCTTGATCTTGACCTTTTAACCTTCTGAAATATGAGAAAGTAAATTTCTGTACCCCATCTTTGTTGAAGTTCTATACATTTTCTTGAGGGAACAAAATGACCTAGTCCCTGCAAATACAAACTTTCTGCATGATGATTTTTTTTTTTTTTTTAACAGAGGTAGAAATGTTGTTACATGGCAAATAGCCAGAAGTTTCAGCCACTTAGGCAGAAACTCACGGTCATATTCTCAGCACCAAGTGGAACCACCCACAGGATCTATACCAGGAAACTCGAATAGGTTGGTATTTTGAAAGGGCATGTGCCAAAGGTAGAAAGAAGGGCAAGTGAGTAGCATGTGTAAGATTAGAACAGGAAAGTTAAATAGCACTGTTAAGCTAAAGCTTAGGAGAAAACGCTAAGACAACACAAAGGTTAACCACATTCGATAAGTCAATGAAAATGGAAAATATAAGCCTACTCCTTCAGAAAGGCTGTGTAATAGTAATATATGCCTGAGGAAGAAGAGTACATGTCCTTAACAGTCCCTGTGTCCACCGAAAAGAAAGACATTCAGATTGGGAAAAGCAGAACAAATACGGTTAAGAGGAAATTGAACAGCTAAGTAAATTACCTTCCTTCCTTCTTTAGTATTATTAGGCAGCTACTAAAAATTATGTTTATGAAGAATTTTTAATGACATGGAAGAACTCACGGCATAAGATTAAGTGAGGGGAAAAAGTAAGATACAAAACTGAATCACAAATAATCTTGATGGATGAAAAAATAAAACCAGAGCAGAAATAGTAGATGGCTGGATGCCAAATGACACTAGTTGCCTCTGACCAGTAAGATATGAATATGCTTTTCTTACATGTTATATTTTTATGAAATTTCAAATAACAAATATTTGTTACTTTAAAATCAGAAAATAGAAGTAGAAAACTAAAAAGAAAAAAGGATAGGAGTTCAAGATACTAAGGCAGCCTCAAGTTGGCATTAAATGAGGCCAAGAGTCCAACCCCAGGAATAGCAATGAGGGGACCAGTATGAGCAATACCTAAGGACTCATAAACATTAAGTAAGAGGCCAGATGGCCCAGGTTTTCAAAATAATGGGAATCTTAAGCCCTTGGGCACTATATCTCAGGAAAGTCTTGATTTGATAGCTCTGAGACCCTGAAAAAGGTGATAGAAAAGGAGCAGGTTTAGCTTTATTCCACCCATCACTCCCTTAAATGTGAGCTTTGCCTTGCTCATGACAATTACCAAAGCCTAGTGGGAAGGAGATGTGGGGCTGTAGACCCAGGACTGTGGTCTCTGGGTCCCAGTGCAGTCTACTTATAATTGACGGCATCTGTGAGTTGGAAGGTACGTTCTCTTTTCCTGTAGCCAATGTTTCCTCCCCAAGCCCACCCTTCCTGTCCTGTCAGCATTCCACTGTCTCCCTCTGCTGGCCTCTTCCTGTCTCAACAATGTTCCCTTCAGCCCCATCCCACCCTTCTGTCCAGTCCCTTCCAGGCTCTCTCTTCCATAGTTTTGTGTGTCCATGGGCAATTGAAAGTGAAATTCGGATACTTTCCAGTGCATGCTTCTTTTACCTAGCCCTGCACACTTCATGATATCCAATGAATTAGTAATATGCTATACACTTTCATACCCTTGGAATATAGTGTGTGTGTGTGTGTGTGTGTGTGTGTGTGTGTGTGTGTGTGTGTGTTGTGTGGTACTGGGGAAATAAAATTTTGAAATAGGGTCTTACTAGCTTGCTGAGAGTCTTGCCAAGTTGCTGAGGTTGGTCTTGAACCTGCAATCTTCCTGTCTCAGCCTCCCAAGGCTGAGATTTCAGCCACACACCACCACACCCAGTTTATTTTTTTTATTTTGAAACAGGTTCTGGCTAAGTTACTGTGTGCTGGCCTCCAACCTACAATCCTTCTACCTCAATCTCTCAAGTACTGGGTTTGCAGGTATGTACCACCATGCCCAGACACTTGGAGTATACTTCTGTTGTAGCATCCTTCTAGTAATATGCATGACTTAGAAATGATCTGCAGCTCCCATGCCTTTGTCTAATATCCTGATGTTGGAATTAGGATATCAAGAGCCTGGAGAACAAGCTGTAGCCTCTGCACCCAACCTGGGATGGCTTCCAACCTGCTCAAGTATCATTGGTGTCCACTGCACCACAATTACCAGACTGGGGTCTTGGCCCTCTCACTTTATACCCTGATCCTTTCTCCTGAGCTATATTTTGCTTTTCATATCTCTCACTTTATCCACCAAAGACCACTTTGTGTAAAAGCTCAGACAACCAGCAGATGTTAGCAAAGAGGCAATCCGTCAAGCTACCGGCCTTGCTCAGAGCCCACCTTTTCCAGGGCACTTTTAATGGGGATTTTAGCATTCTTCTTGGTTTTATTTGTTTCTGATAATTAGCTCATACCTGAGCTCATTCATCATTTCTTCAGGAATGTCTTCCTGACCAGATCATAATCCTATCTGTAATCTTTCATACCCCTTTAAAGTACCTATCACAAGTACCTCTCTACACCTATTTGTATGAATGCAAAATTGATGACTGTCTCCCTCACTAACGCTAATATACAATAAAACCCGTGTTCCACATATGGTGCTAAGTATTTCACAAATTGTTTTTCCTTCATAACAACCCAAGTAAGCATGAAGGTGAGGAGACTCAGTTATTACCCTGTTTTGTAAATGAAACTGAGCAATACAATGGCCGAGGAAGTTGACCGAGTTTACTAGTTAATAAATGACATATGAATTTGAATATAAACTGCCTGATTTCAGAACTCTTACATTGAGCCACTAGGTTATATTGTCTGGTTACCAAGTTCCATGAGGAATAGACCATATCTGACTTTGCTTGCCACAGTACTGTAAGTGTAATCTTTCCATTTTTAAATGAGTAGATGAAGCTAGAGGATGTGGTATGCACCTGTAATCCCAGTTCTTGAGAGGCTGAGACAGGAGGATCTCAGGTTTGAGACCTGCCTCAGCAACTTAATGAGACCCTGCTTCAAAATAAAAAATAAAATAGGACTGGGGTGTAGCTCAGAGGTAGAACACCCCTGGGTCCAGTGCCCAGTACCACTAATTAAATAAATGAGTTAACGAATGGATAAATATTATGCAAGTTTAATTTTTTTTTTTGACACTGGGGATGGAACCCAGAGGCATTCTACCTCTGAGCTACACCCCCAGACCTATTTTTATTCTGTATTTTGAAACAGGGTCTCACTAAGTTGTGGAGGGCCTCACTAAGTAGCTGAAACTGGCCGCGAACCCAGATCCTCCTGTTTCAGCCTCCCAAGTACTGGGATTACAAGCGTGTGCCATCATGCCTGGCTGCAAGTTTAAAATTTAAACACTTCAGAAATTACATCTTTTGATGTTCATAATCCTGCCACTTACCCTCCCAGAGAAAAAATTTCAGCAGTTTTCTAACTGTTCCTTACATAGCAAAATTTCACTAGGCAGTGTCAAAAAGTACATTAATGTGACATATTCCATGAAATTTGGAGACTTCATAGGGATAAGAAATTTCCCCCCAAGGACATTGCCACTACATTGGCACATCCTTCACTCACGGTACCTCTCCTTCCACTGCTACAAATTCACGTCACTTAATATAAATTTGTATAACATACAAACTCATATGTCACAATATTAACAGATGATGGATAAACAGATGTATATCACCAGAGCAAACAAACCATTCACAATATCTAAAATGAAGAAAATTTCCCTGTATTCCTTTGGGATGGGAGGTTCAATTTTTAAAGGGATGATTTAAAACAAAAGGATAACCACAGGGAAAGACTAGGATGAGCTCCTTCTCATGACAGAAGGGGACAGAGAAGTGAGGCAAACATTATTTAGATTCTATGACAAGCACCTTGCAGAGTATATTGGCTCAATAAGAATACATGTATAGCTGGGTACAGTGAGCCACACCTGTAATCCCCTACTTGGGAGGCTAAGACAGGAGGATCACAGGTCTGAGAACAGCCTCAGCAACTTAGTGAGACCCTCAGCAACCTAGCAAGAACCTGTTTCAAAACAAAAAAATAAAAAGGGCTGGGGGGGGTGGTGGCTCAGAGGTAGAATACCCCTGGGTTTAATCCCTAGTACCAAAAGAAAAACAAGAGCACATATTTGTAGAATCAAATGGAATGTGTAACAATAAATAAATGTTAGAACTAGAAAATGTTAGAAAGGAATAAATAAATGTTAAAACTGGAAAGAGCTACCAGAACATGTCACCTGTTAAATGTTTCTAGCAGCCATTTCAATGAAAACAAAAATCATGTTGATCACTTTTGTAAACAACATAAAGCTGAGAGACAGATAATACTTCAGGTGACAAAATCATCCTTAAAGGTATTCCAACTGATAGAAATAATAAGATGAACAACCTCACATTTAGCATTATTCAATATGAAGTCTAAATTTAAGTTCTAAAACCCAATCATATAAATTTAGAATGGGTGCCTCATTTCCTTGTTAGCTTATGAAAAAACCTAGAGCTGGGCATCGTGGCGCACACCTGTAATCCTAGTACTTGGGAGGCTGAGCCAGGAAGATAGCAAGTTAGAAGACAGCCTCAACAACATAGCGAGACTCTCAGCAATCTAGTGACAACCTGTTTCAAATAAAAAGGGCTGGGGTAAATCCCCAGTACCAGAGAGAGAGACAGACAGACAGACAGAGAGAGAGAGACAGACAGACAGAGAGAAAGCCACCCTTACACAATTTTGAGGTGTGTGGAGGAAACTGTTAGCTGTCTAATAAATCCATTCTCTCCTCCCTCCATTGTAGTTGAATTTTAACAACTCACTTAGCTGCCTAACTAGACTCCATTCCCAAGCCCAGCCTCCTTTGTGGCAGGTGTAGTCATGTGTCTAAGTTCATGCCAATGGACCTTCACTGGAAGTGGTATGTGCCGCTTTTGACCCCACAGTGGCTCTACCTCCTTCTTGCTGTCCTTTCTTGTCTCTCTAGCTAGAACCCACACATGGTTGCTACCCAGCTTCAACCAAGAAGAGGGCTCTGGAGAATGACAGAACATGCCAGAAGGAACCTTAATCACTGAATGACCATGTGGAGCCACACTGCCCATCAATCTCGAATATCCATCTCTACTACAGGAAAAGGAAAGATACTTTGTAAGCTTCTTTAATTTACAGGTTTCTGGGATCTCTCCACACCCATAACTTTAGCCTAGCCAAACAAAGACAATGTGCCTCACTACAAGCCTAACATTTAGCTCCATTCCGCTAACTTTATAACTTCACTTTTCTATAATTAAATCTGTCCCATTGATACCCTGAAGAAATAGGTTCCATTTTTAAGAGAACTGAGAAACCAAGGGGAAAACTAAGATCATCTCCTCCTTCTGGTAACAAAAGGGGACAGAGAAATACGGATTGGAACAATTATTTTGGTCCTATGGCAAGCGCTTTGCAAAGCATTGGGCAGATCTTACACCATTCTAATTCTAGGCATTTTCAAATATTTGAAAAGCCATTTTAAGGAAGAAGAAATTCTCTCCCTCTTTTTTTTTTAATCTCTTTGTATACTTTTTATTATGTATAAATATATCCTCACTGCAACATGTTCTGGAAATATAGGAAGATATAGAATAAACCATGGAAGTCTCTGTTCAAACCTCTTCCCTCTTCCCAGCCCTCTCCTCCAGAGTAAGCCATGTTAACGATTCCCGACATATCCATGCATAGATTCATTATTATAGTTCTGTGTAAAAACCAACCGGTTCACTTGCTTTGGCCTCTAGGAATCCCTCCTGACCTTTTGACCTCAAAATGAGCTAAGATTGCTTGTCAATAATCAATCTCTTTGTACTTAAACGTGATACATGACTTTCTCTATTTACGTATGTGTCTTGCTCATGAGACTGTGTGATCTTTGAGGACAAGAAGCCCTTTATCTAGATAAGTGCATGGAGACTTCATAGTTCAGTAGATGTCATCATACTGCATAGAAGTAAAGTTAAAGGGTGTCAGATTTTGCTAAATAAAGAGAAAGTCAAAGATTTGAGAAATCACTATTCAAAGAAGAACCAAATGTTTGTGAAATGTTTGTTTCTTAAAGTCAAACAGGTTTTAATCAAAGATTTTTATTCAAAGAGTTTCTTATAGCATGAGAGAATGTGGTTCATCTGTGATTAATACTTCTTATCTCCGAAATTTTAATTCCCTATAAATCCTTGTTCCACTTCAAGCAACATTTTTTGTGTGTTTTTCCAAGAGTTTCCAGAGAGAATAAAAAATCTAATCCTCTCTTCTTCAGTTATAGATTTTTTTTCCCATTATGATCCTCCCTAGATCATTCTTCAAGGTGCTAGAAGAGAGACTAGAAAATTGATCTCTTTTATGAAAAGAATAAAATCTCTAGATTCTATTTTCCATAAATTTTTAACCACAGTTTACTTTATTCTTCGACAGAACAGAGTAAAGATGATTACTTGGTAGAATTTTTAAAGGAATATTCTTATACACATAGAAAAATAAGCATGCTTTTGTGTTTGCCAAGTTCTTTTTTTTTTTTTTTTTTTTTTTTTGGTGGTACTGGGGATTGAACTCATAGGCAGTCTACCTCTGAGCTATACCTCCACACCTCCATTCCTCTTTTTTTTTTGAAACAGGATCAGATGAGAGTCTCATTACTTGCTCTTGCTGAAGCTGTCCTTGAACTTGTGATCCTCCTGTCTCAGTCTCCCAAGTACCGGGATTAGAAGCATGTGCCACCTGGCTTTGGCCAAGTTCTTAAACTATGCTAATTTTACTTCTCTAGCCAGAATATTTCACAAGAAACTACACATTCATAAAAGCAATATTTAAGCTGAATTATGGTCATTTTTCTTCTCTTATGTATAAAAGGAAAACTGCTTTACATTTTATTTAATGGAGTATTTTTCCTGGTTTTGTTATGTTTTTCCTAATTCCTTTATTTTGTTACTTATTTCTTCTTCTAGATGTATTGTCCCCTTTAAATTTTCCTGATATCCCATTAACGCTCTAAAAATAATTCTGTCTGGTAGAAGATTAGAAAAAAAGCATTTTCTTTCAATATCATCATGCGAAATTTTTCTGCTGAAAGATTTTTTTTCTTCTTCCTGTGGACCTTTAGTTTGCTCTCTTTCAGGATTTTCATAATTATTCCACTGCTATCAGTTCCCCCTTAAGGCCAAACTGAATTGCTTTGAGCTTATCTCCAACCTTTAGTTTTACTTTCATATTATTGGATATCTAATTAGAAAATGCTCTTTTATAAATAACTTTGTTTGGAAGCCATGCCACTGAAAGGCTGAATACCTGCTGTTACCTCCTCCATCTATTCTCTCAGGTTCTCCTAAAACAGCTTCAGCTGTTCCCAACAGTGAGCACAGTTGCTGTCTTGCAAAGATGAAAGCACAATTCCATGTGTGAAACCCAAATTGAAATCACAGAAGGCAGGATTCACACTGCTAATTGTTGCTTAGCAATAAAATGTGCAAAACATGCTAATGGACCGGTGACACCAGGCACCAGAGGGGTCTGGATCCACACTGGCAGGAAGTCAGGTGATTAGAAAGCCAACAGTCCCTGCAAGAAAAGGAATTCCAGCCCTTGAGTCCCAGGGAGGGCTTCTGCCCTCAGTTCCTACTTACTGCTCAGTTGAAAAGAAGTTCCTTTACTTGTCAGATCCTACTGTTGAGGCACTTGAAATTGCACAGAAATATTCAGAGGCTCATATTATCCCAAAGGAGTCCCTGATGGATTCGTACACACCGACAAGAAATAGATTCTAGATTTGTTTCTGTGTTTAAAAAGATTCTCAGTGAGGACAGACATCAAGATCTCAGTTCATCCATTTGCTGAAGGAGCTGAGAGGGACTGGACTCTGTTGTCACAGTCCCACCACGTGGTCTCCTCAGTGGTACTTATGCCACCAGCACTGTGATTGACTCAGGAACCAGAACAGATTGTCTCAGGAACCAGAACAAACAAGCTTAGTGTGCAGGAAAAGACTGATTGTGGAGTCTTACCCTGAGATCTGCCTCCAGCTCATCCCCGCTGTGTTTTGCTGGGGTTCTGTTCTACCTTCCTTCCTTTCTGAGAGGGTTTCCAAGATAACATGTTCTAAGTTGCTTGAAAGAGAATCTGAATTTGCCTGTTATTTCCAACTGATTACATTTGTTTGTGTGGTACTGGGGATTGAACCTAAAGGTGCTCTACCACTGAGCTACAGACCCAACCTTATTTTATTTATTGTTTTGAAATAGGATCTCACTAAATTACTGTATGTTGGCCTCAAACATGCAATCCCCCTGTGTCGACCTCCCAAGCATCCATTCTCCTTTGATGGGCATTTGGAGTCTTCTTCCAATCTGACCTATATGAATGAAGCTGCAATGAACGTTCTTGTGTGTGAGTTTTGGTGGACATGAACAAACACTCCTATATATGTAGGTATATGTTTAGCTTAGGCAGAGACTTCTAGTTTTCCAAGTGGTTTTACCAAACTATGCAACCACCAGAGACGGGGTTTCACATGCTCTACATACTTGCCAATATTTGGTATTGCTAGCCTTTTAATTGTGCCTATATTAGTGAAATATTGTTGTTTTATTTTTATTTTTACTATTTTTTTTTGTACTGTGGATTGAACCCAGGGACATTCTACCTCTGAACTACACCCCCAGCCCTATTTTACTTTTTTATTTTGCAACAAGGTCTTGCTAAGTTGCTGAAGGCCTTGCTAAATTGCTGAGGCTGACCTCGAACCTGTGATCCTTCTGCCTCAGCCTGCCAACTACTGGGATTACAGACATGCATCACCCACCACATCTAGCTAAATATTGTGGTTTTGATGTAGGATAGAAGAAATAAGTAGGTAGAAAGGAGACAGACAGGAAGGAAAAGTAAAATATAACTTTAATATAAGAACCTGGAGCTGAAGTGCTTCACCCTTCACTCCACAAACCAGTTCTCTTTCCCAGGTCTGACTCTCCCAAATTCCTGGGAAATCTATAGATCCTATAGTTAACTAAAAGAAACTATAATTTCCCTGTGCATTGATAACAAGATAGGTATGGTATTTTGAGAAACTTATTTTAGGACACTCTCCAGCTTATCTGTCAATCAGATAATGAAGACTCCAATCAGCCTAAGGATGCTAAGGTTGACCAGACCAACCAGAAACCTTCTCGGGACTACCAGACTGAAATCCTCCACCCTAAAGCTGACCACACTACCAGACCATCATAATCTGCCTCAGGGACTACCAGACTGAGATCATCCTCACATACCTCCTCTAGCCCTCCCCTCATGAAAGTCCCCTATAAGAAGAGAGCCCTGAACTCCCCAAGATCCCTTCCTCACCTTGAGCTGGCCCGCATTCCCTCTTGAGTGTGTATTTCTTCTCCTTTCCCCATATAAACCTCTGTCCATGTCTCTGACTGGCACGTGCTGAAATTCTTTTCCATCATGTTAGCTAAGGACCCTGCAGATCCTGAGTTCCTGATCTGAGGACTCACTTCAACAATTTCAATTTGCATTTCCTAATTACCAGAAATGCTGAATACTTTTTTATATATGCTCATTGGCTACCTGAATATTCTCTATGATAATATAATTTCAGTAGATATGCTTGATCAGTGCTGAGGTTCCAAATGAACAAGTTACAAGTCTGCTGATCTTACAGGTCTCAAAGAGTTCATGTTCTGATTAGCAAGGACACCAGAGCCATGTGTGTGTGTGTGTGTGTGTGTGTGTGTGTGTGTGTGTGTAGTACTTGGGATAGAACCCAGGAGCATTCTACCTCCGAGCTACAATCCTAGCCCTATGTTATTCTTTTATTTTGAAACAGGGTCTCACTAAGTTGCAGAGAGCCTCACTAAGTTGCTAAGGCTGGCTGAGAACCTGCAATCCTCCTGTCTCAGCCTCCCAAATACTGGGATTATGAGCATGCACCACCATACCCAAAGAGCCATGACTTTTATAAAAGAAGAAACTTCAAGAGTGAACTACTTGTCCCTAGAACTATTTAAGGAAAGACTAAACAAAACGAAAATCTGTAAAGGAATAGAAATACCAGCCAAAATGTGAAATAAATAAACTTAATCATCTCTTCCAATACTGGTATATGCTTCAGGGATTCAACTAGAAGTAGATCAATGGAAAATGGAAGATAGAGTAGAAGTCAGAAGAAGAGCATTGTTGAGGCAGGGCAGAGGACCTGGGAACCGGAAGAATTAAAGTGGCCATCTGCATTCCCCCTTCTGTGAGGTTGGGGAGGTGAGCAGGAAGGTGAGAGACAGATGGGCACCAAGAAACAGGGCCCTAACTGGCCCAAAGATAATCATTCAAATTAAGAATCAAAATTGTGCAAAAGTAATTGGTCCTCCCAATTCTGGCCAATCATAAAAGAACGGACAGAAACCCTTGGGAAGGTTTAAAAGCCCACTTCCCAAGAGATTCGAGGTCACTCTTTCCGGGACTCCCCCCTCCCTTGCTTTTTCTATCTTTCCCTAACTTAAAACTTATTTAAAATAAAATTTCATATTTCTAAACCCTTCACAAGTCCTTGGACTTCATTTATCAAAATCCACTGAACAATGACCCTCAAAGAGGAGACATCCCCGTTTCCTTGTGACTGTTGAGTATCTTGTGCACGGAGGTCAGTACTAAGTCTTTACATGTGTTCTTTCATTTAATTCTCACACCAATCATATAATATAATATAATATAGATATTCATTATCTCTTGCTGCCTAAAAATATTAACCACAAATTTAGCAACCTAAGACAACACACATTTATTATCTCACAGCCAGGTATCTAGGCATGACTTACTTAGGCCTTCTGTTGGGCTGTAACCAAGGTGCAGGTCAGGTATGGCTTCTCAACTGAGGCTCCACTTGGGAAGGCTCCACTTCCATGTGATTGCAGGCAGCATTCCGTTCCTCCAGGAGGCAGCCTAAGGCCTCACTTGGCTACACTCAGATTTTCATGGCCCAGTCCATATGGCAGCTCAGGGCAGCTTGCGTCTTCAAAGCCAGCAAAGAGGAATGTTTCCTAGCAAAACAGATGCTACATGCATGTATAACATACCTATGTCTATGTAATCATGTATACTCTATAACCTCTGCCATATTCTGTCATGAGCAAGTCGTGGGATCTACCTATGCTCAAAGGGAGGAAGGACATACTAGGACATGAGCATCAGGAGCAAGGATCACAAAAACAACCTCGAAAGTCTCTTATACCACTATTATCCTCCCTCTTCATATGAAAAAATTAACTAATAAAAGTAAATAAATTATCGGCCAAAAGCTAAGCCAGGCTTTTGTTGTTACTGTTCGTTGTTGGTTGTTGTTGTTTTGGTACTGGGATTGAATCCAGGGACATTCTACCACCCAGCTACACCTCCCAGCTCTTTTACTTTTTTGCTTTGAAACAAAGTCTTGCTAAGTTGCTGTGAATTTTGCTAAGTTGCTGCAGCTGGCTTCAAATCTGTGATTCTCCTGTCTCAGCCTCCCAAGTACTGGAATTACAGCTGTGTATCACCACGCCCAGCTCAAAGTCAGATTTTGGCACAAGTGTATCTAAATCTAGGGTTTCCCTTAACATTGTAGGACCAAGGAAAGGTTCAAAAAGGAGGTAGGATTCAGCTTATTCTGAAGAAAACTGAAGAATGAGTTGGGGACTCACACAATTTTCTTACCAGGAGGTAAGAAAAGGTGAGAAAGGTGAAAAGGTTATTATAGGAGGGTGAGAAGACTGGTCATATTAGAATACAAGGTTTATTTGAGTGAATGATGAGGGAAAGGCTGATGGCCAGAGTAGCACTAGACATCTAGAAGGTCGGAGATGCGATTGGATGTAGCATTCAACAGGGAATGCCAGTGGGTTGTCAAGCAGAAGTTTCTAAAGTATTAAGACCTGATCAGTACATCTGAAACTCCCCAGAAGAATAAATCTTGATGTTAACCAAAGTAGATATCCACCACGACTTCCCAATGCCTTTTAAAATATGGGTGGACATGATTTAAACAAAGACATAATGACTATCAACTTAATATTTCTTGCAGAAGCATCTTCAGTGAAGTCTAAATGGAAGACCTTTCAATATAAAAAGAAACTCTTCTTAGGAGGCCTTTCTTACCCTACTCAAGTCATAAAACACAGAGCCTGTGTCTTTTGGTCACTCTTGGCCATGGTAAGCTGTGAGATGGGACACTATAGAAATCAATGACACTCTAAGCACTGGGTCACACGGCCCTCCCACCCAAGGATGGCCAGCCAGACTCAGGCAGTCACATGATGTGGAATGGGAAGAAAACTTGAGGTTTTAGAAAAGAAGGCTCTTTAAAAGAACCAATAGAAATTATAAAGTCAAGTGTTTTCTCTATCCAATATTCAGTTTGCTTGCTTATTTTTGCTCCTTCCAAATGAACAATATCATGCTTAGTACAATGACATGAATTGATTGTTATCTGCACACTAACAATCTGGAGTTTAGAGTCAGTCTGCCTCAGTTAGAATCCTCTCTCCTAAACTGGCATCTCACCAAGTGATGCATGCATGCATGTTCGTATCACTTTGAATCTCACTATGACGTATAATTACATTGCACAAATAAAGTATTTAAAAAGCACCTTTACTTACTGAAACCTGTTTCTTCATATTTAAGATGGCAAGTAAAAATGTGACTGTGTATAATAAGATTTGCAGAAGGATAAGATAATGCATGTAAAGTATTTCATTCGGAGAATAAACTAAACACATAATAAGATATGTGATTTTGTCATTAGTGCACAGTATAAGGATTTGCCAGTAAAAGTATGATGAATTTTATTGAATAAGAAATCCAACAAAAGACATAATCATGACTCCTTCCCCATTTTGTTTTTTCCTACACAGATACATGCACCCCCAAGGAACATGGCCACACTATAAATGAATATGATGCCTCTCCCTGGACAATCCACTTTACTGGAAGGTATAGGGGAAGGGAAAAGAAGTTTAACTTGTAAATACCTTTTTAATTACCTTTATATGCTGGGTATGGTGGCGCATGCTTGTAAAAAGCCAGCCTTGGCAACTTAGGAAGCCTCTCAGCAACCTAGTGAGACCCTGTTTCCAAATAAGAAATAAAATCAGGCTGAGAGTACAGCTTGGAAGTAAAATGCCTCTGGGCTCAATCCCCAGTACCAATAATAAAATAAATTCACAAGCAATGTTTTATGTGGTTAAATACATATTATTTTACAAATAATACTGATTAAAAATGTCTACTCTTAAGTCCATAGTTGAGAACTCATATGTATGGCCTCATAAGTTATAATGCACAATGTTTATATCAAATGTTCCAAGGAATGATGCCATTTAAAACAAAGTCAGACCTGGACTTGGTAGCACACACTTGTAATCCCAATAGTTGGGAGGCTGAGACAGGAGGATCACAGATTCAAAGTCAACCTCAGCAATTCAGTGAGGCTATCACCAACTTAATGAGACTCTGTTTCCAAATAAAAAATAAAATAGGGCTGGGGGTGTAGCTCAGAGGTAGAACACCTCAGGGTTCAATCCCAAGCACCACAAAAAATAAAAATAAAACAAAGTCAGATACATTATAGACATATCTTTCTCTGTATTTTAGACACACTAAATTTTTAAATTACAATCATCTGTTTTCATCTGGTGTTAAAAATACTAGTGAAAATATTCTATCAAAATAAATTTTACTGTAGATCATAAGCAATTTTCATATTATCTTTTTCTTTGTGTGTGTGGTACTAGGGATTGAACCCAGGGGCATACTACCTCCCAGCTATACCCCCAGTCCTATTTTATTTTTTATTTTGAAACAGGGTTTCACTAAACTGCAAAGGGCCTCACTAAGTTGCTGAGACTGGCTGCAAACCTGCAATCCTCCTGTCTCAACTTCCCAAATACTGGGATTACAGGCATGCGCTACCATGCCCAGCTCATATTCCAAGATAAATATTATAAAAGATATTCACCTGAATTTTTAAGATAAAGCACAGCCAAACGTGGTGGCACACACTTGTAATCCCAGTATTTGGGAGGCTGAGATGGGAAGATCCAGGTTCACGGTCAGCCTCAGCTACTTAGTGAAGCCCTCCGCAACTTAGTGAGACCCTGTTTCAAACTAAAGAATAAAAAATAGGGCTGGAGGGGGGGTGTAGCTCAGAGGGAGAATGCCCCTCAGTTCAATCCCCAGTATTGCCAAAAAAACAAAAGAAGATAAAGCACAAGATTTCAAAATCTCCTATATAATACCTCTAGGGAATTCAGCCTTTTCAGGTGTTAGAAAATCTTAACTACAAAAGTTTTTTAATGTGCATTAGTTATATTTGAGTGTGACTAATAAAACGCCACCCAAAAAGTCATAGCATTCCATATGAGGCAAGAGTCTGTAAGAGGTTCAGTGTTCAAAACTCTACTCTCAGCCATCCAAAGAAGAAATTCAACTTGAAGTTATAGAAAAAGTAAAAGAAAAAATAAGGATATCTCCTGTTTCAAATCACATCTAAAGCAAAAATAAAAACTACTTTCCCGCACACATGCACATCCTTAATTTTCAACTGCCACTTATACTGCAGGCTATGCATGTTCAAGTAAAAACAGTAATCCCTCATAATCCACAGGCAATACATTTCAAGACCCCCAGTGTATGCCTGAAACTTAGGGTAGTATTGAACCTATATATTTTTTCTATACATATCTATAATCAAATTGAATTCATAAATTGAGCACAGTAAGTGATTAACAATAAGTAAAAAGAAAATAGAATAATTGTCCAGTACAGTGGGCACATGCCTATAATCCCAGCTACTCAGGAGGCTGAGGCTTAAGAACTGAAAGTTGGAGGCCAGCCTCTGCAATTTAGGGAGATCCTGTCTCAGAATAAAAGATAACAAGGGTGGGGCTATAGCTCAGTGGTAGAGCACCCCTGGATTCAATCCCCAGATCACAAAAAAAGAAAAACAAAACAAAAACAGAAAATAAAGCAATTATAAAAACATATTATAATAAAAGTTATGTGAAAGTAGTCTCTCTCAAAACATCTTCTTTCACTTTCATCTTTTCACTTAAATGAAGCACTTTATGCCTTCTATTTGGCACATCCAAATTGTTAGCTTTTGCAGTAAGGAGTCATTATTAATAAAATATGGATTATATGAACACAAGCACTGTGATACCCAGACAGTTGATCAGATAACTCACAGGCAAGTGGCATCTACAGCAAAGGATACAGAGGGCAAAGGATGATTCACCTCCTGGGAAGGATGGAGTAGGACAGGGCGAGATTTCATCATGCCATTCAGAACAATGTGCAATTTAAAACTTATGAATTGCCAAAGAATGTTATGTGCCTACATGAATGTATCACTACTCTCCATCCTGCCTGGGGAGGGAGGAAAGGAGGAAAAAGGGAGATGTGGGGAAGGAAACAGACCAAATAATGGAATGTGCTTTTATGAATGTATCACTATGAATCTATCATGTGCAATTACAACATATAAATAGATAAATAAATAAATAAATAAATAAATAAAACTTATGAATTGCTTATTTCAGGAATTTTCTACTTAATATGTTTGGACTATGATTAACTTCAGGTAACTGAAACCTCAGAAAGTGAAGCCACAGTTAAGGAGGGAGGTAGGGGTACTGTACCAGTTTAAGTACATTTCTATCTCATTCCATATGAATAGGCTTCCTTTTAAAATGCATTTTGAACATTCAATAGGTCTTTCTATCCATTAAGCTCCAGGCACAACTCTGTGAAAGATTCATCTGTCTTAAAATTCCCCTCCCTCCTCTCACAGGAAACAGTTTCAGTTATTGTTTCTCCACAACTTCTTTTTCCTACCCAGTAGGTTTTCAACAGCTCTCCAGTGGATACTTGGAGACAGTTCCCCTTCTCACATCCCTATCCATCAGTACATTCCCTCTCAGAGACATAAAGCAAGATTATCTCTGAATTACCAGAACTGGGAATTCCCCGGCTAGCAGAGACCCCCTTAAGTGGAGGTACTTGATATCACACATACACAGAATGGTGTTGCCTCTGCAACTGCCATTTATCTATAAATGACAAAACAGACATTCTGTGTGTGCAGGAATATTCACTGAGCCTTTCCCAGTATTCTACATACGTGTGATCCCCTTTTATCCTTGAATGTATGTCAACCCAAACTCGTTATTTCTGTTTCATGGATGCGAAAACTGTGCCAAAAAAGGGTGTGTCACGTAGCACCTAGTGAATATATTATAAATGCTTCCCAGACACTTGGGAGAAATCCTATCTGAAGAAGGACAGTGGTGTATATCAAGGAAGGAAGAGGGTAAGATAGAGAGGAAGCAGCATTTGTTAGGTATTTACTGTATTCCCAGCACTGTGCCAAGCACAAAGCAATTGAAGATCTTAGTCATTTTCCTTCCTCCTAGAAAGTTAAGATCCTAAGAGAAAATGAATCCCAGCCAAAGAAAGTTGTCTGCCCACTTTTTCACAGATAATAGGGGTAGGTGTGGATTTCTGCCGCCAAAGCCGACATTGCTTTTATGAGGCCATGTTGAAATCTACCCTTATTTCCCCACTGACAACCACATAGCCATGTTCATGGCCCGGCATTCCCTTAGGATTCTGCTGCTTCACTTGTTGACATGGGAAGACCCAGGCCACACACAGACTCATTTGCAGTTGATTTTGCCCAACATCCCATAATCACTGAATTAGGGTTCTCCAGAGAAACAGAACCAAAAGGATATATACAGACAGATACCTAAAAAGAGAGAGATTTATTTTAGGAATTCGTTCGTACAATTATGGAGGCTAAGAAATCCCATGGCATGCCACCCATAAGCTAGCAAACCAGATTGGTATAATTCAATCTGAGTCCAAAGGCCTGAGACCCAAAGAAGCTGATGGTGTAACTCCCAGTCAAGATCAAAGGTTTGAAAATGGGAGCGGGCCACTGGTATAAATCCCAGAGTCCAAAGGCCCAAGAACCAAGAGCACTGATGTCTGAGGACAGAAGACCTTTGACCCAGCTCAAAAAGAGAAGGAAACGTCACATTCCTCTGTCTCTGTGTTCTAGGGAGCCCTGAGCAGACCAGATGATGTCCACCCGTAATCCTCTGTATTCATTCTACCAATTAGAAAGCTAATCTCTTCTGAAAACACCCTCTTAGACACATCCAAAAACAATATTTTGCCAGCTTACTGGGCATCACTTTTCACAATCAAGTTGACACATAAAATAATCATCACAATCACAATTATTTGGCCTGGTACCCACTGGCCAAATATGAAATGATTCTATCATCAAAAAGAATTATGACCATGGTAGAAAACAGTTTGACAGTTCCTCAAAATGAACACAGAATTACCATACAATCCCGCAACTCTGCTTATGATGCATCCCCGAAAGGATTGAAGCAGGGACTCAAACACATTCCTTTACACCTATGTTTATAGCAGCATTTTTCATAATAACCAAAAGGTAGAAATAAACCAAATGCTCCTCAGCAGATGAACAAATAAATAAAATGTGGTATTTAAGTAATTTGGCTCATGCAATTATGGAGGCTAAGAAGTCCCAAGCTCTGCAATCAGCAAGCTGAGACCCAGGAGAGCCAATAGTATACTTCCAGTCTCAATCTGAAGACCTAAGAATTAAGAAAGTGGATGGTGTAAGCTCCATTTGAGTCTCAAGGTAGTAAAAATCTGTTGTCTGACTCAAGCAGTCAGATAGATGGTGTGGCATTAGTGGGGTTGCTTGTTCAAAACAAATAAGGACTTTTGAGCTCCCTATTGCTCATTTAGTTCATGTTAGAAGCCTCAGCTCATTGATGGGTCTCCAGCAACCCACTCAACCTTATAGCATTGAAGGAATACTGTATACTTCACTGAAGGAAAAAAATGGTAAGGTAAAAGAAGAGTCAGGCAGACCTTCCTGAGGATCAGAGTACTCAATCTGCAGCTAAATTAAATTGTACAATTTATTAAAAGTCTCAGAGCTTTGATTTTAGAAATATGATCTACTTCATAGAAGTGATGAGAAACTTAAATCAGGTAATGTAATGTATGTCAAATGATACATAGGAAACCCTCTAAAATATGAACTCCCTTTCCCAGATTCCATCTTCCCCACTCCCTAGTTCAGTGATTGCCTGTTCCTACGGATTTCAGTCTTTCCTACCGATGCCATAAATCATGATTTTGCATTTTTATAGAATTGGAACTTTTTTAGTCCCTTATTTAATATGTAAGTTTTAAAAACTATATGGAATTGGTAAGTCATAAACTGGAAGAAAATGTTTGAAATTGATATATTTGGCAAACTATTAAGATATGAGTCAGGAAAATAACACCTAAAACTCAATAATAAAAAGAGAATCTATCCAGGCGTGGTGGCGCACGCTTGTAATCCCAGTACTTGAGAGGCTGGGAAGGGAGGATCGCAGGTTCACAGCCAGCCTCAGCTACTTAGTGAGGCCCTTTGCAACTTAGTGAGACTCTGTTTCAAAACACGGAATTAAAAATAGAGGTGGGGTGTAGCTCGGAGGTAGAATTCCCCTGAGTTCAATCCCAGTACCAAAAAAGAGAGAGAGGAGAGGAGAGGAGAGGAGAGGAGAGGAGAGGAGAGGAGAGGAGAGGAGAGGAGAGGATCCAATAAAATAAGGGCAATAGATTTAGACAGACACTTTAAAGGAGATTTGTGAATTAAATACATGGAAAGGTGGACATCATTAATCATCAGAGAAATGCCAAGTAAAATCATAACATGGTACTCTACACAACCACCCAAAATGTTAAAGTTAAAAAGAGTAACATACAAAATGTTGGCAGGGAAATGGATTAGACAGAACTCTCAGACCCTGTGTGCCAGAAATTCTACTTCTGGATCCACCCAAGAGGAACAAAACATAAGTTTGCCAAAAGACTTGAACAAGAATATGCATAGCAGTTTTACTTATAATAGCAAAAGAACTAGAAAGGACACAGATATCAATGGACAATGGATGAACACACTGGTATATTCATGCAATGTAATACTACTCAGCAGTAAATAGGAACCAGTTACTGATACAAGCCACAATATAGATGAGTCTCAATACACTGTGGTGAGTGAAAGAACAGTACATACTAGGTGATTCCATTTTTATGGAATCCTGGCACAAGAAAGGTAAGGATTGCCAGGGAAGAGGCATGAGGGAACGTGCTGACACTCTGGTGATGTTCTATACATGGGTAGGGGTTTGCATTTTCATACACATTTGTATTTTCACAGACACAATAAGTATATACTTGTGGTATACAAAAGTCAAAAAAAAAACAAGAAGATATGCACTACTTTGTATGTTTTATATAAAAAATTTCATATCAAAAGAAAAATATCTGAAAACAAATACTGGAGACTGTTTAGGCTGGGGCCTGCAGTTTACATTGAAATGTATCAAAAATTAAAATGGGCTAAGAGATAAAAAGAGGACAAATAACTGAATAGCTGTGTTCTAAGGACATATAGAGTAAAATGTTACTGCTAGCATCCAGGCAGTAGAGATATGAATACTGACTCTAAAATAAGTTGCTTTTATAATAAAATATTGGAAAATTTGGAATGATATAAAATCAAAAACTCAAACTGAGTTGCAAAAAACTCACTAGTGTGAAAAACTTTATAGTAATGAAGGAGGATATTCCATGAAGGGCAAAATTTTAAAATCGCAGATATAAATATATACATGCAGCCTTTTAAATTTTAATTGGAGCTTCATAGAGCATTTACAGTATTGTCTACTGCATAGTAACCATTTTCCTCTAAAGACACAATGAAAACAGCTGTTAAAAGTTATATTTATCAAAGAACAAAATATAATTAAAAGAGTATTATCATAAGATCTCAATTCCACAAAAAAGTGGGGGTCCTTTTATTCCATAATTATTCTATATGAAGCAGAGAATACATAAGGGGAAAAAAAAGGAATGCAAATATTTTTCAGATTGTATTACCATCTGCCATTTCTCAGGCCAGGCACAACAATTTTAAATTGTATTTTTAATGTTTTCAGCCTAAAGTTTACTCTATTGCCTACACCAGAATTTTTCAATATTTAGTTCTTGACCTACTGAATTACAGCCACTGAAAGTAAATTGGCAGTCTAAGCCTGTTGAAAATTCATTTTCTTAGGACCAGCCCATACCAACTGAATCAAAATCTGAGAAAGGTAGGACGATGTTTTGAAATTTTCAGACGCACTTGAGCCAGAATTGAGATCCAAGGCTTGAAACTGAGTCCTTATTAGATACAAAATATGTTCTGACAGCAAGAGGTGCATGATAGAGACTCCCTGGCAATGCACCCACCAACTTGAGCCAGCTTCTCCACAGCTTGGGGTGAGTGCTCCCCGGTTGCTCTCCACTCTCCACTGACACACTTCTTAGGGGTCTCCTGTGTGTTCAGGCGCAAAATCCTTAAGTGTAGGCTCATTTTCCAGCTGATTTATAGAGTGAGGCTGATTGTTACACTGAGGGTAACTGGGGATCACTTACAGTGTGATTTCCAGCGCCCAGCCAGGGCTAGCGTAATGGGATGCATAGAACAGACAAGCGCAGAGATCCCCAAAGAGGAAGAGGCTCAGACTCTGACTACTGCTTTAGTTCACTCAGTAGTAAGTATTTTTGTGCATTTGTAGCACAGAAGCCAAGACTCCTCCTTTTTTGTGTGTGTGCTCCTTAGGGAATATCCTTTCAAAATTTGCAGGAAAGCATGCACACTGAAGACTCATATATAGGATTTAACAGACATGCATGCACGCTCTAATTTTCCTTAAAGATAAAAATAGACTAAGAAGCAAGTGGAAGGCCAATCTTAACAAGGAAAAGGAAGGAAAAAATATCACCTGGGAGTCATTTAGGAGTAGGGATGGAAATAAAGCCAGCCCCACACATATGCATATAAGAGTATCTTTATCTGTCACTGAAGATCAATTACTCTTTCTTCTCCCTCTGCTAAAACAATCATAAGCCTAGCTGCTGGTACAAGTAGGTCTTCTCACCCTGGGAACCTAGAACTACTGTCCCCCTTTTCCAAACTGTGATCCAAAGAACACATGCTCCTACAGACCAGTAGCCACAGGAAAATTTTTGGAATACTGCAGGCAATGTCCCATTTTGGGTCATTGCAGTGCTGCTCTTCCAATTAATGGCTGAGAAATTCTATTCTATCAAACTTTAAGTTTCCTTCACGCATTTATGGATTTATCTGCTACTATCTCTTCACACATGACATATAAATGAAATGCCCTAAAAACAATATTTTGGAATTATTGCCATGGGGATGTTTCTGCTTCCCTGAATTCTTTCCTGGCTGCCCAAGACAGGCACCAGATACCATATTCTTACTACACAAAGTCCCATCAGCCCCAGCTACACAATTTTCATGGCCACTTAATGCAAAATGAAAGTGTGGGGCCCTTTTTTCAAATGTTATTAAGAATTTCAAGATGACACCACACAGCATAAAACCAAGCATGGCATTCCCCTTTAACCTAAGCCCTACATGACCACAGAGGCTGCACAGCAAGGAAGCCAGCCCTGCCCTGCCTGCTACCTTCCCCTTACCTCTCCAGCCATATGAGTTGAAATTAATTATACTAATAGGGGAAAGGCCTTTATTTGACAATGGACAAAAAAAATCTATCTTTTTCCACTGCTGGTACAGACATCACTCGTAGCATGACATTATTAAAAAATGTCAGCGAGGGGCCTAGAAATCTTTGTTATTGAGTTAATCATACTTGCTTTTGGGGCAAATTATGCAAGCTAAAGTTTGGGCCTTAAAAAGTCATCAACCAAGAATTACAAAGTACATTTTAATTCCTGTACTTCAGTAGAATGTTAATATTGTCATTTTGCAAATGAGAGAACTCAAACTCAGTGATTGTTAAGCATTTCTGAAAACCTAATGCCCACAGTTCCCTGAGACTCAAGTCTGAAAATCATTAGCCAGGCTACTGTAAACTATATCAATTGCTGTGGCAGTAGATGAGGGAGAAAGAAACTTCTAACAAAAATGGGTCACAAACTATCTAGGTTTGTTTTAATCAGTTACATGCATTGGCCCCCATACCACAAACCAAGCCTATGGGGAAAAAAGAAATCAGACTAAGCCTATGGAGAAAAGAAATCACAAAGATAGTGGTGGAAATAATTAAAGTGTATTTTAAAAGCTCATCAACCTCTACATTCCATCTCTGAGTTATATGAAGTCTAAGGCCATTATTGCTTTTGATGGCCAGTGTGTCACTTGAAACCCTAAGAAGAATAAAAATAAATGGTGAAAGATTGCTAATTCCAAGTCATAGAGCTTACATTTTCTAACTAATCTGCAGTCAGTCCTGGCATGCAGCATTAATTATATTTGCCACCAAACTTGAACTTATAACTCTCTTTTAAAAAATCATTAAGCCAGGCATGCTGGTACACTCCTGTAATCTCAGTAGTTTGGAGGCTAAAACAGGAGGATCACAGACTCAAGGCTAGCACACTAACTTAGACCCTGTGTCTCAATTAGAAATGAAAATAGGGCTGGGGATGTAACTCAGAAGTAGAATGTCCCTGACTTCAATCCCCGGTACCAAAAAATAAAATAAAATAAGAATTACAAAGTATAGCATCATTCTCATAAAAGCTGCTCAAACCACACCCTTTTTCAAAAGCAGCTATATGAACCTAGTTGAGTTCAACCAAGGAACAGAGGAAATAATGTCTACTCTGCTGTTGCAGGAGACTCAGTTTCCCCCTCCTCAGTTTCTCCTGGTTCCCAAGACAGTATTGCCAGAGGCCAAAATCAGAGACAGGTTTCTTTATTTACCAGTAAATGACTCAGTTGACAAACTCACAGATCTGAGCCTTGAACAAAGGACTCACATGATTCTTACACACTCGCTCTTTCACTTTGGAGAGGAGAGGGGTAATCTTTAGATTTATTATACCTAGTCTAAACAAGATGCTTAAGTTACATACCATCCCCCAGCTCTCTCCAGTTTAAATGGCTCTCTCTTGTTTACATTAGGGAGAGCTCCTGGATCATGACTCTGGGTTGCCAAAGAAACAGCTCCCTTATCTTTTGGAAGTGTCTGCTCACTAGCTTGCTTTTGGGCAGCTAGGGGGAGGAGTTGGGTAACTTTTACTTTCATCTATCTTAGGTCTAAACTCCTAACAATATTTCGAAGACTCTGACTGGGTTTCCTACCTCATGCCCCCAGCAATGTGGCTACTATGAGGTAATGATATTCACACAGTTTGAAGACACTGGGAAATCAGAAGTGGTCTGGACAGCCTTAAACCATGTATTATACAACTGTAAAGTGTCACATATTATTGTTTTTATTTTTGTTAAATATTATTCAATAAATCCACAGCCACATTACAAAGAGAGATTCATTCAAAGTGCACACACTATCCACAGACAAGCACAAAACAAAGCTCTTTATGAGAAATAACATTTTAAGAGTCCTTCGAATATATGTGAAATGCTCAGTAAATACTTGATTTGCATCTAAACTCAAGCACTCCCGAACCAGAACTGAGTTTTCCTCCAACATCTCACCCACAGGCAGCATGATAAAAACAAAAAAATAAGCTGGGCGTGGTGGCACACGCTTGTAATTCCAGTATATGGGAGACTGAGACAGGAGGATCGCAGATTCGCAGACAGGCTTAGTTATTTAGTGAGGCCATCTGCAACTGATGAATAAAAATACGGTTGGGGGTATAGCTCAGAGGTAGAATGCCCATGGGTTCAATCCCCAGTTCTGGGGAAAAAATAGCAACTATTTATTACCCTTAACTAGATAATAAGGTAAACATGCCAGCCAGGTATGGTGGTACACACTTGTAATATAATATTAGTACAGTGGGAGGCTGAGACAGGAGGATCCCAGGTTCAAGGGCAGCCTGGGCAACTTAGTGAACCCTATTTCAAAGTAAAAAAAATAAAGACAACTTGGGGTATAGTTCAGAGATAGAGCACCACTGGGTTCAACACCTAGAACCACACACACACACACACACACACACACACACACACAAGCTAAACATGCCTATCACTTTACATCCCTTACCTCATTTAATCTCCACAACAAAACTATGACATAAGTGCTATCATTATCTTCAGCATACATGAGGAAACTGAAGCTCAGATGCAACCTGAAGTCATTTTTCCAGAGACAAACAACAGTTAGGAAGTAATGGAAGTGAGCTTCCCACTGAATTTTCCTAACCATAACATCTATGCATTCAACTGCAGATGAGCTGTTATGCCCTCATCTACCCTTCAGGTTGGAGAAAGAAATATGGCTCCAAAGAGACTCATAAAAGAACAGTTAAAAGGAAGGCTTTTCAAACTTGCATTTGAAAAGCCCAGGGCATTAAGTCTGCCTTTCTGCACGAGGGAATTCTGCAGGTCATGCAAATCCATGCAACCTATTAAAATGTGCATTCACAGAAAAGCACCAAAGTCTGCAGCCTTCATTGATGGTATATTTATCACAGTTCTGAGGTTAGACTTACACCACTCACTACAATTTAATATGCTTCTTTTGCCTATTGCAAATGAAGTAAGATCTATCCCAATCCACTTAAGAGAAAGAAAACTCGGCAAAAGAGAGACTCTCCCGTGAGCTCTGGCAGCTCGCCTTTGATAATATCAGACTTTGTAGCTGGCCTTTGAATGGTCTGGTAGAGAGACCCCAGGCCGACACTGCCCCAGAGTGTCCACTGAGGCCCTGGAGGCTTCTCTGCTCCAGAATCCTCTATCAAAATGCAGAAGTCTTCATTGCTGCCAGAATGAATGCCTAAACCCTGCTAGTTCCTGCAGAGCTCCTGACATGGCCTCCAGCCATTGGATTCACAGCACCTGCCAGAGCCTCTTCTATCCAACTGTATTCCCAGCCCAGCTCCCTGGCTGGCCCGGGCCTGTTGCTGCCCAGACAGAACCTGGCAGGACTTGCTCCCTCCCTCATTATGCATGCTCACTACCAAATCTCCAATCCCATGCTCTCTCCACTGGCTCACCTCCCTCATCCTTTAAATGCTGTGACCCCACAGGATTTATCACCCATGCCAGGATACATGTACCATGAAAAGAATCACTACATCAATAATACCCCAGGGTAACAAGACAAAAATCAGCCAACCTTGACCATTCACCCCAAATACCCACGGGACTTCTCTAACTTCCTAATTAAGTCTTGGGCTTTATTTTTCTTTTCTTTTCTTTTTTTTTAAGAAACTTATCCAATCTTGTCCTTTTTTCTCTGCCAAAATCCTAGACTTAGTGTCTTGCAAAGATGACCTCCAAGAATTCACCACCTACTTCCTTTCTGATCTCCATTCACTGAACTGACTTTCTGAATACTAAATCAAATCCCCTTTTCCAGGTCCTTATTGTCCTAAAATCTCTCTGCTCTATCTGCTTCTGATCAGTCTTCCATGCCCCGGCCTTCCACTTCCTGAAGACATCACTACCTCATCTCTTCTTTCATTGTTCCCTACTGTAAAAGACAGATACCGTCACCTACTTGAAAAGCCTGCCTTTTCCCAGTTAAGCCTGTTATCCCTCCTTTAACATAATTATGAGATCTTCTCATCTTGACCATTGACTTGGTCTGACCTCTGGCTTATCAATATTCTGGAAATGTTTTATCTAGGAAGAAGCACATCCCTGGCCAGCCGGCAGCAGCTCAAGTCACCTTCACTCCACACCATCTCCCTGTACTTTTCCAGCCTCACATTGTCATAGCTTTGTTAGCAGCATCTTCGCTCTGCTCAGAGTCAACAAAATCTCCCGAGTCCTCATTTATGAATTGTTACCAAGTTGCTTTCTTCCATCTTGACCTTGTGCAGTGGATTTTTTTCAACCCAAATATAGGATTTTACATTTATCCCAGTTACATTTCAACATCTTAATTTCAATTCTATTTCACAGCCTGTCAAGACCCTTTTGAGCTTTAATGCTATCATCTATCATGTTAACCCTTCTTCTATTGAGTTGTCTACAAATTTGATAAGCATCCCTTATATGATTTTCTCTTTTCTGTGTCAATTTCAGCTTGGAGACAGCTGATTTTTCAAATAGGAGTGTTACAAACCCTTTCACTGCCTCTCAGCCTCTGTGTGTCACAGTGTGTCACCAAGAGTTCTTGTCTCCCCTGTGTCAGGTTATTAGTCATGCAATTTGGAATGGTGGTTTGCAAACTGTAGTGGATGTGGACATTACCTGTCATACATTTGTTGGAATGCATATTCCCAGGCACGAGCTTTCAGTAAGTGTGATTGAAGAGGAATCCAAGAATAAGTGCATTTAACAAGCACCTCGGTTATCAGCAAATAATCTGCACAAAATATTTAAACACCTCCGTAGGACCACAAACTTTTACCTTTCCGATGTGCATAGATGTGTGTGTGTGCTCATGCACACAGGAGCAAGTGTGCATATAAGAGAGGGAGGGTAGGGAATAATGGTGGTTGAGACAAGTTATATTTTCTAACAACCTACTCAGCTCTCAAATATCTTTTCAGGGAACTGAATATGATGTCACTCTGTCTACATTTAACTACTTTTCATTCACATTTTCTAAGAAAATTCATGCTGTAGGTTAGGATAACAAATGACTCCTTTAGGAACCAGATATTTAAATTTAGATTATTTAATAAAGTGGACATATTTAAATGGTTTCTTTATGGTCTTAAAGTAGATTTGGGGGGTCTTACTGTATGCATCTTTAACCTTAGATTTATAAAGCAATTCTTCCAATACATCTATGAAATGTTGTATCTTAGTTGTTTTAAAGAATTTCAAATATTTCTGCTCTTTGTTTCTAGTTTATTCCATTTTACTTTCAAATGGGCATCATGTAATTGATTTTTGACCTCATGAGTCTAGTTTCCTCTTAACCTTACACTCATCTTTTTAAAAATATTTTACACAAAAGTCAGTCATTCATTTTTAAATATTTTAGCCTTAAGACTATCTTGCCTTCTTTAAAGTCTTTCATTTTGTTTAATCATCATTATTCTCATGTCTGGCTTTTTTTAATTTTTGGTCTCTTATTTTCTCAGTGCCTGACCAAAAAAAAGTAGATCAGAGGAATGTTTAAAATGGATAGAATTTACAACCAGCGAGATATCAAAGCTGACCAGCCACTTTTATACTGTTAGAAACAGATTCCAGGGAAGCCTCAAATAAAAACTCATAAAATCGAAAATAACTTGGCAAGACAATTTACTTCTGCAGAAGAGTGTGCGAGGGACAAAAAGTCTGGTAAACAAGCACACCAAGCAGGCAGTCCACTTGACTTTTATCCCTAACATGACCTTGCCCTTTACACTGATTGGTGAGGTCTTGGGTTCACAACTCTGCATGATTGGCTATTCTCTCAGATAGACAGAAACAAAGTCTGCATTGATTGGCTTACTGCTAGGACAGGTGGGAGTTTTGAAACAGAGTTTAAGGCTTTGGAACAAACTGGTCAACCAGAGATCATATGAGCTAAGATGGCAGATATTGGGAAAGATTCTGTAAGTGGAACATACAGATAAAGACAAGTTACAGAATAGATACCCAGGCTACAGTTATAAATGAATGCTTAAGCTACTGTTACAAAATAGAAAGGTAATTTCTGGGTAATTTGCTACTTCCATAGAAAAGATTGCCTTTATTCCTTACAGTACCTACTCTTGTGGCTTCTAATTCCTCATCCTAAACACTCAAGAGATTCAAAGGAAATCCCATGTCAGGAACCTTCAAATAATCTACCCAGAATATCTTCTGTCATTTTTCTTTTGCCACTCATTTTTAGAGAAAGTCTTTTATAACCCCCAGTATAAGAATGTACATGTTCCAAAATGGTTTTGTCTTGTTTTATTTTTCTTAACCTAAACTTTTGGTACAACCTCTTTTGAGTAAATTATTCAGTAAAATTATTCATTTGGCATACATTGATTCATTAGGTCCATGTGCAAACAGAGAGAGAGAAAAAAAACGCCAGTGGTTACCATGTATTTAATAACTATCCCATGGCATACTCTATGTATGATCTGATTCATCTTTACACAAATTCTGCAATGAAGTTGTCTTAGTCCATTTGTGCTCATAACAAAGTGCCACTTGCTAGGTAGTGTATAATAAACCAAATATTTTTCTCACAATTCTAAAAGCTGGGAAATCCAAGATCAAGGTGCTAGCAAGCCAGAGAGGGCCTTCTTCTTGCATCTTCACATGACAGAAAAGTAAAAGGACAAAAGGAATCAAATGCTATGTCCTCGAATAGCAGGGAAAAGAGAATCCACTCCCATAAACCCACTCCCATTACTAGTGTGTTGCAATTATACATCATAGCAGATTTAATGTGATGCACACATGCATGCACACAGCTCTTGGTGTATTTCCTTCTGCATTCCACACGACCCCCTCCTCCGTCCCTGTACATGTTACTGAAATTGGTAGTGAAACTTTTATATATTGCATAGTATTATTTAGACTGTTTCCTTCCTCAATCCTCTTTTCCCCCTCCCCACCTCCTTTCCCCAATCCCTTCCACTATTCTATCAGTCTCTCTCTACATTATTTAAAGTACTATATGTTTCCTATTTTCTCTCTAGCTTCCACATCTGAGAGAAAACATATGCCCCTAGAGTTTCTGAGAGTGACTGATCTCACTTAGCATAATATTCTCTAGTTCCCTTCATTTTCCTGCAAGTGAAATAATTTTGCTCTTCTTCATGGCTGAGTAGAATTCCGTTGTGTGTATATACCACATTTCCTTTATCTATTCATCTGTCGACAGACACCTGGTTTGGTTCCATGATTTAACTATTGTGAGTTGTGCTGCTATAAACATGGATATACATGTATCACTGTATCTGACTTTAATTCTTTTGGAAAAAACACTAAGGAGCTGGGTCATATGGTGGTTCTATTCCTAGTTTTTTTGAGGAACTTCCAAAATGATCTCTAGAGTGGTTGTACTATATAAAGAAGACAAGTCTTCTTATAATCTACTCATGAGGAAGGTACTCTCCTGGCCTAATCACGCCCCAAAGGCACCATCCAATATAATCACCTTGGTGATTAAGTTTCAGTATGAATTTCAAAAGGGGACACCACATTCAAACCATAGCAAGAAGTACTAGTATCCTTATTTCATAGATAAAGAATCACTATTTCCCTGTTCCTTCTCCTACTCCACTCAGCCATTCAGTAGAGTGGGCCGTGTGGAGAAATGGAACCATTGGCCATAGAGGACGTCATGCTGCTGAGGCCTGCAATCTTACGGTAGGACCTCTGGGAAATTTTCCCTCAGGTGAAGTTGGCCCACGTCCCAAGGTAGGACAGCCCACATTATGCAACTCATCAGAGAAGCTACAAGGGTCATTCTGCAGCCCCAAAGCATCAGCCCAGCTCCAGAGCTCCTTTGAGCCTGGCCTGTTTCCTGCCCTTCCCTCCTCCACGTGTGGATCCTGAGACCAGATTTCCTTATCAGGATCCACTCCTTGGAGAACCTGACCCACCACAATATTAGGCTTTTGGTTTTTGGTTGTTTGTGTGTATATGTGTGTAGTACTGGGGATTGAAACCAGGGATGTCCTACCTCTGAGCTACACCCTCCAGCCCTATTTTTTATTTGTTTTGAAATAAGGTCTCACTAAGTTGCCAAATTTGGCCCCAAACCTGCAATCCTCCTGTCTCAGCCTCCCAAGTACAGGGATTATAGGTATGCACCACTGTGCCCTGACTACAACATCAGTCTTATAGTAAAACAGCAGTTTTTTATTTCTCCTCTCTAGCAAAAAAAAAAAAAAAAAGTATCAAAGATTGTTTTCATGAATATGTAAAATACAACAGGTGTCAGAGGAATAACAAAAGAGAGGAAAGAACATAAAATGGAGACAGAAGTGTAGCTAATACAAAAACTACTCCCTTAGCTGGGCCAGAAATATAGAAATATGGCTGTTTTTTGTTTGTTTTGGGGTTTTTTGTTTTTTGTTTTGCTAGTGCAAGAAAGAATAAACTCATCAGTTCAACAATTTCCAATAGCCTTAAGAGGTCTGGTTAAATACACAGCTGTTCAGAAGAAAACAAGATCTAAGAGAAAGAACTACTAAGAATCCATATAAAGATCCTTACTACCCCCCATACACACACACACACACACACACACACACACACACACACACACACACATGCGCACACAGGTGAGTTTTATAAGGAAGTTTAATTTGCTGTAGGGTGACCAGACATTCAAATTTGTCTGGGATTAGGAGATTTCCTGGGAGTGATGTGTGTGTGTGTGTGTGTGTGTGTGTGTGTGTGTGTGTGTGTGTGTGTGTTTTTACTGGAGATTGAACCCAGGAAGGTTCTACCTCTGAGCTACACCCACCTTTTATTTTTTTATTTTAAAACAGGGTCTCACTAAGTTACCACAAGCTGGCCTCGAACCTGTGATACTCCTATCTCAGCCTCCCAAGTACCAGGACTATAGGCAGGCACCACTGTACACAGTTGGAGTAACACTTTTAGTTTAGTATTATCTGGGACAAACAAGGACAGGTGGTAGTCCTAGGGATGCTATGACTCTAACATCAAGTTAGTAAAAAAGGGACCAATATGAATTAGTTTCTGCTGGTCTGGCTTAATCCAGGAGTATCTTTTAGGTTACCTAGAAGAATATTTAAACCTCCTGACCTCTGCACAACCCTTCATAAATATGGTAGCTCTCTGGAGAGTTTTTGAGAGATATTGTGTATGGCAATGAGTTTAATGTTGCACTTCTCAGAAGTAACTGAAGGACAGATACATTATGCTGTCATTTCAGTAAAGTTCCTTATACTTGAGTGGGCAGTCAAACTAGAGAGAGCTTAATATTCTTAGGTGCAAATTGAAAAGGCTGATAGGCACAAGGTGATTTTACCTCCACTTGGCGGTGAGATAAGGGAGCATTTTGGGACAGATACAAAATTGTCCTTTGAAAGTCATTTTGAATTTTTTTCCTATTACATAAACACATGGACTGAGAAAAAAAATATTCTACTAAAAATGGGTTACCACAATACAATTTTAGCCTGGAAAAAAAACAGACTGAAAAAGGTAGATGCCACCACCAAATCAATCACAATAAAATACCTATAGAATAATTAACTCAACCCTTTTCCACTTTCAAGTATACTGCCATGATAGACAACTTTCAGAATTAAAAAAAAAGCAACTGAATAACTCACTACTGCCTGCATCTCATTACAGTGAGATATTCCCATATATCCACCATCTAGTCTATAACTGAAATAATAATCCACTCGTTTATCATGCTGACACATTTCTAATGGACTGAGTCTAAGAGTAACAGTCAATAATCCTGATTTAGAAGTTCCAGTTTAGCAGTTATCTCTCAGCAAATAACCTTTGGAAGTCGTTTAACAAATAAATATTCCCTATTCCTAAGGGATCCAATCTGTAATCATATGGATTTTCTTTTCTGATCAAGTTCTAGTTGCCAATTGCAATTTGTAAAAGAAACTGGAAGTTAGAAACAAAGATGGCAATTAGCCAGCTAACCTGGGTTCTGTATACTGCAGTGCACCTGTCAAATACGGATCCGAATATATTCTACTCCCATTGACATTTCCAGATGATTGCTAACATTCCTTTTCCTGTTCTGGTGGACGCATAGTGTGAGGGATAATCTGGATTGTCAGCTTGATTGGATTGAGAGATGCATGCATAGGAAATGTCCAGGCTTGAGAGACTTCTGAGCGCATCTGTGAGAATGTTTCCAGAGACAACTGGCATGTGGGATGCAAACAGAAGAGAGACCCACCCTGGATGTGTGGGTAGCACTGTCCAATAGGCTAGGGGCCTAGATGGAACAAAAAGCAGAAGGAAGAGGAAGCCATGTCTATGCATGCTCCATTCTTCTTGAGCAGGTGCATTTACTGTTGCTGCCATGGTCTGTGGACATCAGCCTCCAGCTTCTTCAATCTCCCAATGTGGACTCTCGTTAGTGATTCTCCAGGGAGCTTCCAGACCTCACCTTCGACTGTAGCTACACTACTGGTCCCTCTTATTCTGAAGCTCCAACTTCTTAGACTGAGCAGCTACTGGATCCTCCAGCTACCCAGCCTGCAGACAGTCACTGTGGGGACTTTTCCAGAAAGATGCCAAGTATCTTGTGCTTTTCTCATAAAAGCAGGATACTGACCGCTTGGGGGAGGACAGAGGTTCAGCATTGTGGCAATAGCTCTGAAGAGCCTTGTTTGTACTTCTGCCTTTCCTTAATCTCCAGCTAATTTCCACCCCTCCATTTCATTTTCTGCAAAGTTGGCCCAGTGAAGGACAGAATAGCGGGGTAGCCCCAGAGCCATGTACCGTGGCCACTCAGCGAGGCATCATGCTCCCCTTCCTTTTGATTTCTTCATGGTCCCCTACCTGCTTCACAGCCACCTAAATTCCATTACATGCCATTTGGCTATTTGCATCTGCAGCTGAAGTCATTAAACAGGAGGGGGATAGCACCGTTGGCTGCACAATGAAGTTATCCATTTTCTCAGTCCAGCACACAGGCAAGCTTTGCTTTCCTCTGAATACCTAGTGTTATCTGTGACAAAGAGCTCTAAAATTTCGCTACTCAACCTGCTCCACTTTTGCATTGCCTCAAAGGGAAGTTCAGTAATCTTTTTGACAGAAGATTTAAGGCATAAGAAGCTTAGCATTCAGGTCTAGAAACTTAACCCTCCATCCTCTCCTCGGGCACTTCTAATGGAGCTCCATTTCAGTTTCAAGCTGGCTTTTCCAAGAAGCTGATGAGGACAGAATGGCTCTTCCACCCCCCTATAGCTTGCTGCTTTATACACCACCAAACAAGACTAACGCTTCCTAGTGAAATACTGGATGGTAGCAGGGATCCTGGCTCTGATTCTGTGAACTCTTTAATCATAGTAATTTCCAAATACATCACTGTCAGTCCACATTTTTAGCCTACCATCCAGGAGCCCAGAAATTGGATTGCCACTTCATTCTGTTCTAAAGGTGAAGTGAGCCCTTTTATCAAAAAAAATGTTTTTTAAATAGTTCTATAGCCAGGCATGGTGGTGCACGCTTGTAATCCCAGCATTTGGAAGGCTGAGAGTGGAGGATCCAGGTTCATGGCCAGCCTCAGCTACCTAGTGAGGCACTCTGCTGTTTCAAAATAAAGAATAAAAAATAGGGCTGGGGGTACAGGTCGGAGGTAGAATGCCCCTGAGTTCAATCCCTAATACCACAAAAAAAAAAAGTTTTATTTTATTGTAGACATTCCATTTTTCCCTGAACAAATGGATTATATGTAAGCATTTTCTCACTCTCTAGAGAAGAACATAAATGTTTCTATTTCCAAAATGTACATGCATATATTTGTTTAAAAATAGCTGCCTTCATTATCATAATGATTTTTCCCCATGTGCTCAGAGCTCAGGGAATTAGTGGTAAATGTAAATGTAATCAAGGGCACTGCCATGCCTTTAATTTGGCAAGTGAAAACCATTTATATCTTCCATCACTGTGGCAGGACAAGTCAGTTTTGTAACCAAAAGAAGCTTTAGAAGTATTCTGATTGCCATCTAAGTTAATTTTTTTCCATGTTTATATCTTGCCTGAATAAAAAATCCTGCTCATAATGATTAGTGTCAGTTCCACCATGGCGAGTTTTACCAGTAAGAGTGTAAGTTGAACCTTTCCAAGACACAGCGTATCAAAAACATAAAAATGTGTATATACTTTGACCTAGAAATCCCAACTTCTATAAGTTTACCCAGATATAGTTGCATACATGAAAATAGATGCAAATTCACTGTGTTGAGTTTTACAACAGGAAAAAAAAAAAGGAAGAAATAGCTTAATAGTCAAATTTGGTATAGTATGCAAAGAAACTAACACAACATTTTAACTGTATGACCCAGCTATTTGAAAATATTTGAAATAAGAAACATCTTGTACCATATATAGAATTTATATAAAATGTCTTTCATGCAACAAGTATTTATCAAGCACTAAGTAAGGAACATTGATGTGTAGCAAAAATCACCAAACTTTTTCTATAAAAGGCCACATAGTAAATATTTTAAGTTTTGTAGACCACATGGTCCCTGTACACTACATAATTTGGTCACTGCAGTATAAAAGCAGCCATAGGCAATCTATAAACAAATCTATAAACAAATGGGTATGGCTCTGTCCCAACAAAACTTTATTTACAAAAAAAAAAAAAACAGGTCCACTAGGTGGGCTTGGCTCCTTGCTGTTAGTTTGCTGAACTCCATTCTGGAGAACTGAAATACACAAGTAAAACAAAACATCTAAAGAGTTCTGACCTCATGGATCTTACATTATATAGCTATTTAAGTGTATATGTGAATAATATGATTGGATAGATGTTCACCAATCATTCACTAAGCAAATCTTTGGGGACTATGCCAGACACTCTGTGGTGGTAACTGGCTAGTGATTCACTGGTAAACAGAAGAGATTTGGTCCCTGCCCTAATAAGGTTTATGGTCTAGTAAAAATGACAGACAATAAAGCAAATTTAATCAATAATTACAGTTTGTTAAAGTTAACAGGAAGGAAATAAGATTATTAACATAGTTATCACTGGGCAGTCAAGTATCTAATGAATTTTTCTTTCTTACTTGCTTTCTTCCACTGAAGTATGTGTAATAAGCATGTATGATCATTTGGAAAATAATGAAAACTAGTCTCAAAAAGTTGTAAGTAATGAAAAAGGATAAAAGCTTGATTTGTATTTTCTTCTGAACATGTAATCCTAATGGATTTAGAATAGATGATCTCTCCATTTTTTTCATAGTAGTGATTCCAGTTGTCTTTGAAACTGTCTGCCTAGAATAAAAAGTCTTACTAGTCTCTAAAGAAATAAACAAACAAAAATCCTGGTCTTTGGTATATGGATGAGGGGCTTAGGAAGAGACAGAAGAACTCTAATTCTTCTCTATTCATTCATAATTTCAAGTGTAAAACAAAGGGCTTATGGAAGTACAGGAGAGCAATAATCCCAAAGACTGGCAACCTTTTAATAAACTGTCTCTGAAATGTTTCTTTTTCTTTTCATTTTAAAAGAGAAATGTAGCCGGGCATGGTGGCGCACGCTTGTAATCCCAGCATTTGGGAGGCTGAGACCGGAGGATCTGGGTTCGAGGTCAGCCTCAGCTACCTAGTGAGGCACTCCGCAACTTAGTGAGACTCGGTTTCAAAAATAAAGAATAAAAAATAGGGCTGGGGGTATAGCTCGGAGGTAGAATGCCCCTGAGTTCAATCCCCAGTACTGCAAAAATAAATAAATAAATAAAATAAAATAAAAGAGAAATGTGTAGTGGAAAGTGTGTTTTAGCCAAAGAAAGATCTGGCCTTTGCCCTGCTTTGGCCCTTCCTTCTGGAAGGTAATCTATATCACACCTTAGAATAGCACCTTTAGGAATACTAAGGATTTTAGGGATGGGACTGGCCAGGCCTGCCAGTCTTGGACTGGAAGCTGCTCATACCAAAAAACCCATGGCTTAGGGTGGGACTCAGTATCAGTCAACCTGCTGATTGACTTCAACCGCGTGGTCACCAATCAATCAATGGGTGCCAGAAAGGTCAGGGGTAACCAGTTCATTCCTCAGGAACTCAGGAGCTTGGCTTCCATGGTAGAAAAGAATTTCAGCACACACCAAACAGAGGTTTTATTCAGGAAAGTGGGGGATACACACTCAAGGGAGAATGCAGGCCATCTCAAAAGGGAGGAAGCGACTTTGGGGTCTTTACAGTCCTTTTATAGGAGACGCCATGAGTGGTGGGTAGCGGCACATGGCAGGGTTGGGGGTCCGGTCCCTTTTTGTGAATCCTCAGCTTCCTGCCATTTCATTAAGGGGTGCTGGTGATGCCTGGGCTTGACTTTTTTTTTGGGGGGGGGGGGATCCTTTGTTTATCAAGCATCTCAAGAATTTCAGGTGGGAAAACAGGCCATTGTGATTAAAAAGTATGGGGCTATTGAGGACCTTGCCTAAGAAAGGACAAGCCAGAAAGGCCATTATGATTAAAAGTGCAGCCTCTTAAATGGGCTTTTGCCTGAGAAAGAGCAGACCCTGTAAGGTGAAGAAAATGAAGTTTCTAAGTTTTAAAATGATATTTTCTCTCTTCCTTTCCAGTTTGCTTCTTTTTTACCTATTGTCTTTGTTTTTCCTATCCTACTTCATTTCCCCACTCTGAGACTTGGATCCCTTAATCTTAAGAGTTGATGAAGGACATAAGTCTGTCTTCTATAGCATCTTCAAAGCTGACAAGGGATAAGGGCCGTACCTAACTAAGGAAGTCTTATCATAACTAACCTAAATGAGACAGAGAGAAACTGGCCTCAGTTATTGAGTGGGTTCTTTACGGTCAGGTCAGAAGCTAACATCATTGAAGGACACAGCCCCAGGAACATGAGGATCAGTAGGTTGTCTTTTTTCCTATGTGCCTGAAGTTTTTGTTGTGCCCATTGTGCCAAGCCTACCATCAGAGCTGCTGAGCCAATGTTCATAAGCCTGGTTATTTGGTCAACAAAGACATTCATCTGCTTTTCCATGGTACTGCAATTGCAATGGGCATTTACATGAAAAATTGAAGTGATAGTGTATTGTACAATAACCCAGATATATCTTTACCTTGGACCATCCACTGATTAGCAATTTAAACTGGAAGCCAGGTAGCCAACCTATTTGGTTATATGGCACAAAGCCTGAAACATAGCATACAATTTAGCATTTTAGCTACTATGACCCTGTCAATTAGTACTAATAATTTGCTTACTTTGAAGATTATATGCCACTGCTATGTATCTTTTTACATGTAATGAATCCCCGGTAAAAACTCTGGACACCAAAGCTCATGTAAGCATCCCTGGTTGGCAATACCTATGTGTGTTTTGACCTGTTGAGACCAAGAAGGCAGTAAATCCTGAGGACAACAAAATCATCATGTTTGGAATCCTCAAACTCTGTCCATGTGTCTCTTCCTGTGGCTGATTTTAACCTGTAATCTTTACCTGTAATAAACCATAACACTGCCTGAGCATAGCAGTATATCCCAATACTTGACAGACTGAGACAGGAGCATCTCAAGTTGGAGGCCAGCCTCAGCAACTTCGTGAGATCTTGTTTCAAAATTAAAAAAAAATAAACAAAAGGGCTGGGTGTGTAGCTCAGAGGTAGAATGGCCCTGGATTCAATCTACAGTACCAAAAACAAAAAACCATAGCACTGAGCATTATCAATTTCAGTGAGTCTGTGACTCTTTCTAGTCTATTATGGAATGACAGGATGGATGGTTTGGGGAAACTCCTAAACTTGCAATTGGTGTCAAAAATGGGGTTGAGGCAGGAGCCCAGCTATGTACTTGAAGATGACTTTTGGCTAAAAGCCTAGGGACAAGTTCAGAAGTAGAATGCCCTTGGGTTCAATCTCCAGCACCAAAAAAAAATAAACAAACAAAAACAAAAACAGTATTTCCTTAGAGCACATTTGTAGATATTATCATACTTTACCTATAATTTTGCTTCAGAAAACGTAAGTACATTCTTTTTCTCCTCTATTATAAGGGCTCAGAGACTCTAAAGGCTTCATTTCCTTGATGCAATGAGCATAAACTTTGCCAAAATATTTGGCCAACAGTTTTTTTGGTGAGTCAGAGAAAAACATGATTTATTTAGTTTTCTGATTTAGCCTAGCCTCATCAATTTAGCAAAGCCCTTATTAACTTAGTGAGACCTTGTTTCAAAATAATAATAATAATAATAATAATAATAATAATAATAATAATAATAGGATGGGGTATAGCTCAGAAGTAGATCACCACCTAGGTTCAATTTCTCATACCACAAAAAAATAGTAATAATAGGCTAGGCAAATTAACACTGTGTAATTCCAACAACAGCTAAAGCTAGAATGCAAATGTGTATCCCCTTACCTGCATTTCTCCTATCTAGGTCATTTGTTATCCATCTTGAGGACTTGAATTCAGGATGGATTCAACCTCTAAAAACTCAATATAGTTCTGAGTTTGTCCTTGACTCTCTGAGTTCCAGTGCCTTGCACTTGAAAAGATCAGGTGCAATTCAATTATGAAGTCGCATCTGACTTTTTGAAGTGTAAATCCACCGCACTTGAAAATGGCAAGTGTAAAATCCATTCTTAAAAAGCACTTGACATTTTCACATACAGCTTTACAGCCATGGAAATGTGAGGAGGCTCACAAGAGTGGCCAAGAGTGGCTCAAAAAAAAAGAGAGAAAAAAGGTCCTAATATTTGATCAGGAACAAAGTCTGATTTTTAGCTCTTTGTAGAACTAGAAAATTAGAACTCCGTTAACAGCTCTGCTTTGTAAAATTCATCTCCGTGAGCTGATTTTGACAGGGAGGGGGTAAATGATCCACTGCTGATTTATATGCCTAATATTGCATGTCTTTCTCTTCACAAGGACTTTGCAGCTTATCCTGAAGTTTTTGTTCTCTACTTGCATCCTGAAATCATCATATAGATCAGCTGTTGGCAAAGTTTGTCCATAAAGGGCTAAACAGTAAATATGTTTTGCTTTGTGGGCAATATGGTCTCTGTCAATCCAGCAGACATAGACAATGTGCAGACAAATGAGCTTGGTGTGTCCCAATAAAACTTTATTTATGGACCCTGAAATCTGAATGTCATATAATATTATTCATGTGCCATAAAATATTCTTCTGTTGATTATTCTTCAATCATTTCAACATGTAATAGCCACTCTCACTGGGTGGGCTGTACAAAACCAAGCAGTGGTCTGGACTAGATGGTATAGTAGTCAAGGTTCTCTAGAACAGAACCCACAGGACAGGTATATTATAAAAGGGAACTTACCAAGTTGGCTTACACATACACACTCTGATGCTATAGTCCCATGTGGCCGCCTGCACACCTGAGAACCAAGGGAACAACCAGCTGCCCAGTCTAAGAATCTGGAGACTCAGAACATGAGGGACCAATGACACAGTCCCAGTCCAAAACAGAAAGGCCTGGAAATTCCCTGGAGAATCATGGGGGGGAGTCCATGTGGGAAGAGTGAAGCTGAAGCCCAATATCCTCAAGTGAGAGTGGCAACAGCAAACGCACCTGACTGCCACTTCCTCCTCCTGCCCTTTCCTCCATCCAGGCCACCAGCCCACTGGACAGTGCCGCCCACATCCAGGGAGGGACTTCCCCCTCCATTTGCTGTTTTAAATGCCAATCATCTCATCCACACACCCCAAAGTCTCTTAACCCTACGCCTCTCTCAGTCCCTTCAAGTTGACCATCCAAATTAACCAGCACAGATGGCAAAACTAATTGACCAAAATAAAGTGTTCATGCAGAGCACATGTTCTGAAGTTTTATACATTCAGTGGAAAAGATCCATTGGAGATTCTCACTATTCCTGAGCAGCAAGAAACCAACAAATCGTCTGATTCCATAGGTGGTTCAACAACTTTAGGTTCTGCTGAAGTCAGCCAGGCAATGCTCTGGCCTGGCCTGCCCCTTGCTCACCATATAGGATCCCCAACCCCAGCCAAGAGCCATCGCGACACCAGCATCACTGGAGGTGTGTTAGAAATGGGGATCTCAGGCTCTGCCCCTGACTCTCTAAATCAAAACCTGCCTCTTATTGGAAGAAGTCAGACACAAAAGTTCACATATTATATGTTGAGGATAGGTAAATCCATAGAGACAGTAAGCAGATCAGTGGTTGTCAGGGACTGGGTGGGGAGGGAGGAAGAGGGAATGACTACCTAATGGGCTTGGGGGTCTCCTTGATGAAGAAAATGTCTCAGAACTAGATAGAGGAGATAGTTGGTGCAACACTAACTATATTAAATGCCACTGAATTGTATCCTTTCAAATGTTAACATTCTATATTATGTGAGTTTTATCTCAATAAAAAATGCAAAAAAAAAAAAACCTGCAGAACTGATGAAGGAAATACTTCCACTGAAACTAACTATATATGTGAAATTATCAAGGCCAATCTCAATATCATGTTCAGGAAAGGGGAGGAAGAGGGAAGAGAAATTGGGGGCGGGGAGCTCACCAAGTGCTATATTCATGTATGTCCTTATCACTCTGAACTTCATTATAAGATTACAATGCACCAATAAAAGCATATTTTAAAAAAGAAAAAAAATCTGCATCTTAAATGTAGTTGGTGAACACCTGTAATCCCAGTATTTGGGAGGCTAAGACAGGAAGATCACAGGTTGAGGCCACATACAGTAACATAGCAAGACTCAATTTCAAAATAATAAGAGCTAGGGGTATAGGTCAGTGGTAGAATGTCCCTGAGCTTTTAGTCTGACTTATAGAAACGCTAGGTTTTCAATATAAAGGAACAAAACTCCACTCATTGATGCTAATGCATATAGTGTCACAATATTAATTTTATCTAAATATTGTTGATAATTTTCTTAAACCTTTGGCATAGAAACTGTTAAAATTGTCTCACTCTTCAACTTCTTCCCAGATTTCTTTACATATTCAATAGAGAAATTTCTAATGTCAAATAGATATCAAATATCTTTCACCCATTAAATTTGAGTTTATGCAATTCTTTTCTTGTTCCAAAAACTGCTTCCCAGCACCACCTATTTCTTCTTGTTACTTACTCAACTATAATATTCTTTACTTTTTTTTAAACTTTCACAGATTAACTCTCCAGAAGAAGTGTTACACTACTTGATATTCAGTATATATTTTCTGATGACAGCTTTATGGTACAATTAAATTTCATACATTTTTTCAGCCTTCCCTGAATATGCATTAGAAAGCCAACCATCATAATTCTAAACCAATTGGCTTGATTTGCTTATTTAAGGCCACATCTCACTGGCCTGCTACATTTCCACACATTCCACCCTCATCTGCACTCTGTCTACCTGCCCAAAGTTATTGATTATGCTGACAGTGAAGAGAACCACAGAGTATTGGTATTCAAAATATAATTTCTATTAGAAAGCACTTTGGGAAACATTCTGAAATATAATGTGTCAAACTGCAGTGGTGCCAGTTTTAAGCCAGGTCACAAGGAAACTGCAAACTGATTATCAACAGCAAGACTGGACCTATGCTTTTCAAATATCAGAATTTAGCATTTAAGAAATTGTTAGCGCAACTTAGCACAGGAGAAAAAAATCTCGATGTTTAGATGGACTATGTAACTTAATAAGGCTCATTTGGATGCAAAAATAAACGAGCATCGAGTTAACATTAACTTTTAATGCTTGCCATTTTATGTTAATTCATATTTTTAAATTATGGCTGATTCTTTGCAATCAGTTTATGGCTAATTATATCTCCAACATGTAAATCTGATGGAGTGCTGGGACCAAAGAACAACAAAAAAAATCTCCAACAAAGACCTTGGAGGCCTGGAACTGTCACTCTATTAACTGATAAAATCCCAATCTACAGAGAAACTCCACTCTAAACTATTTCCATCTAGTCTTTCTCAAAAATCAAAGCTTGGTTTGCTTAGCTATGGAAACCATATTGATGTATCCTGCTTGCAGGTGTTTCTCCTAATATTTTTCTTTGTAACTGATGACTCTTTACTAAGAAACCAGATCTATGTATTAGGTAGATACAGACTGTATCTTTAAGAAGGCTCTGAGCTGAAACCATCTAAATGAGAAGAAATCTAAAGTTAAATACATTCTCCCACCCAACACTAAGAGTCTGCATGTTCTTCAATAGCAGACAAAAAGATATACAGGACAACTCTATCAGTAACAATGTGTTTAAAGATATAGTCTTATCAGAAGCTTAAGTTCTAATACTTTTTTTAAAAAAACTATTATTTAGTGAGTCTTCCCCAAGCCAGGCATTTTGCAAATGCTATTTACCACACTTAACTCTCCACAATAACCACTTGTGAGAAAACGAAATCATTTGATAAAAGTTACCAAGTAGGAAATGAGCAACATAGATTTGTTTGATTGGAGAGTTTAGAGGATCTGAGTTGTTCAAATCCAGATGCATTTAACAAATATTGACACGTCCACTGATCACTAGCTGAAAGAATCCAATTCCTATGCTTTGCTGGTGAGAGTGCTGAAGCCAAGAGGGGTTAAATAACTTGTCTGAGTTAACACAGCCCATTAATAGCAAATCCAAGACCAGAGCCCAGATCTCCTGTCCACTGAGCCACATCTGTCCTTCACACCAGGGCAACAGAACTTGAAAGAGCACCTGAGTCGCTCGGAGCTCTTGTCAGCAGTGCAGGCAGGTTCCGGTGTGACAGGTATCATGATTAGATGCAGAATGTCCCCTGAAGAGCTCAGGTATCAATGTTTAAAGTTGATATAATTAAGCCATGAGGTATGCAATCTCATCAGCAGATAAATCCATTGTAATAGACTTACTGGGTCACAACCGAGGCAGGAAGGGTGTGGCTGGAGAAGGTGGATCCCTGGGGACTAAACTAAAGCCTTAGGGACTAGGCTTTTGTTTTTTAACCCCTTGCCTGCTTGGCTCTCTCTTGCTTCTGGCCTCCATGGTGTGGGAGCAGAGCTCTTGCTCTCTCCTCTCTGCTTCCTGCCTCCATGATGTGAGAGCAGAACCTCGCTCTCTCCATCTCTCTGCTTCCTGCCACCATGCCCTGAGCGCCACAGACCTCGGCCTCACATGGACTGAACCCCAAAATCTCCAAAAAACTGTGAGCAAATAGATCTTCCTTCCTTTAAGTTGTGCGGTTCAGGCATTTTGGATTACAGCAGAGGGAACGTTGATGGGGACAACAGGCCTAGAATGGGCCTAGAGAGGCTTTATGTAAACATATGTTTTCAATTCTCTAGGTTTATGCCTAAGACTGGAATTGCTAGATCATATGATAACTGGAACTTTTAAAGGGACTGCCAGACTGTTTTTCGGAGTGGCTGTGTCATTTAACATTCCTATCAGCAGTAGGTGAGGGCATAAGATTCTGTCATTTCTGAATAGGGACTTATCATTTTCATTTTACCCCTGACTCTGCAAATTATGGAGCCATTCCTAACTTGGGGAGGACTATAAAAAAGAGGTACTATGGGGTTCCATCTCTGCTCCCAGGAGCCACTCCAAAGACACAAAAAGTGGAGAGGTATAAAAAGAACAGAACCCACCCATTCCTGATAGAGAGACTCAACAGATACCCTGGAGGAACTAAGTCAGATTTATTCACAGTGTTGACATACTATGTCTCCTAGCTTCTTCTTCCTTCCCATTTCTAACTTCTTTGCCTAGGATTTCTTCAAGTGGGAGAGACCTAAGTCTTTCTTATTCATTGAACAACAATGTGTTATTTGCCTGCCAGGTTCTGAGCTAAATTCATCCAAGGATTCTCAAAGCTCATAAAAGGCTTGAATTCAAAGGCTGGGTTGATGTCCCATATCAGTTAAAGTTCTTTCACATTAAATTAACATTCTTTGTATTAATCAAGAAGTATTAATGATATGAAGCCACCTTTTATCAGAGATGGAAAAAGAGAGTACAAGATTTCTTCATCACAGAGAAGGGCAGTGTGTTAAATGGTAACAAAAAATGGGAAGTAGAACGAATTTTGAAATATTTTGTACATTTGTCCAGGGATGGCTATGTTTGCCTACATCTGGGCAGGGCTGAGAGATACTCTCCTCAGTTGTTTTTGTTTTTGTTTTGTTTTGTTTTTGTCTTGCTTGTGCCTAGAAGCAGTTCTGCCTGGCTTGATTTATGGAGGAGATTGGAGCATATTTTCTTTGCAACACTGCTTCTTTCCCTGAGGATTTGTTAATTGAGGTATCACCTCTCAAGAATCATTGAGTAAAACTAATATATTACATTGCATGTTTCCGATTTCCACTAGGGCAATTATTTTACAATGTGTATGAAAGGGAAGATCACATTCTTGAGCATGTCAAATAGGAAGCAGTTTACTCAGGGCCAAGCAGGAAGAGACTGATTTCCCTAACTTACACACTAGAATTAGACTTTGCTTCATTTCTTTATCCTATTTGTAGAAATAAAAATCATAAATTTCTCCTGACAGGCTGGCATGATTAGTTTTAAATGTTCATAAATCAGTTATCTTTGGGTTGTCAAAGTCTATCACATAACTTTGTAAAACCCCAAATTGAACACCTAACTCTTTTTGTTATTTTAGAATAATTACCATCTAGGATTATAAAGTAAACTTATGAGCCGGGTGTGGTGGTACACACCCGTACTCCCAGTACTTAGGAGGCTGAGACAGGAGGATTGCAGGTTCAAGACCAGCTTCAACTATTTAGCAAGACCCTCAGTAACTTAGTGAGACCATGTTTCAAAATTTAAAAAAAAGGGCTGGGAGTGTAGCTCAGAAGTGTAACACCCCTAGGTTCAATCCTCAGTACCACTAAAATAAAATAAAATAACCTTATAAAAATTCCAGTGCTTTCTTGACTCCCAGCCACTGGGAGAGGTGGAAATGGAAGCCCCTATGCATTTCATGTTTCTGAAAGTCCAGGGAAAACCAAATAATATATCTGCACAAGTCAACAGCAACAAAAGAATGTTTCTTTGCTTTGGGCTGCATTCATATCCACTCTCAATGTTCAGCACACATTCTGACTGACAACTGCATGTTGTTGGTGATTAATAAAAAAAATACTCATTACGGCCGGGCGTGGTGGCGCACTCTTGTAATCCCAGCATTCGGGAGGCTGAGACCTGAGGATCCGGGTTCGCGGCCAGCCTCAGCTACCTAGTGAGGCACTCTGCAACTTAGTGAGACTCGGTTTCAAAATAAAGAATAAAAAATAGGGCTGGGGGTATAGCTCGGAGGTAGAATGCCCTTGAGTTCAATCCCCAGTACCGAAAAAAAAAAAAAAAAAAAAAAATACTCATTACTTAATAAAGTCATGAGAAAGGTGTCAATTACAAAATGGGCCCTTGGTATTGACAAGTCAGGAGAAACTTTCTAGAATGCACACCAAAACATCTGAGAATTCTGTTCCTCTGGCAGCCTTTAAAAAAAAAAGTTGTTGAGGTTGGCTTCAAACCTGCAATCCTCCTGTCAGTCTCCCTGGTATTACAGGAGTGTACCACCACACCCAGTCAGCCATTGTTTTTAAGTGCAAAGCTCTTGAGGAATTTGTGTTTGTGCTTTCTCGCTCCTGTTTATATCCCTGATCATTCCCACCTGTGACCTAGAATAAAGCACACCTGAGAGAGGAGGCTTCCCGAGCAGGTCATGTTCGTAGATTAAATAATCCAAATGACTCCCATTGTTTCTGTGGCACCAACAAAAAGCAAATACTTTCTCTCTGCTCACTGGAGGGGCTCTTGCCCAGCATGGACATCTGCTGAAATTTCAATGGGCACTCTGCTACTGAGAAGATCTAACCAAGGGCATCTCTGTTTGACATAGTGCTTCTCTAAAGGACGGTTTGAAGAACAGGTTAATGAACCTTCCTGAATTATTCGGTCTTTACCAAATAGTGTCCATTGTTCGTTAGAAATGATTTCTAGCTCCAGCCCAGAATTATACAAAATTAAGTTTAAATGTGTGTGTGTGTGTGTGTGTGTGTGTGTGTGTGTGTGTGTGTGTGTGTGAAAGTCAAGGGGAAGCAGGAAAAAGTCAGAGACAGGCTGTTCTCTCCACACTGAAGGCAAGTGAGCAGTAGTTTCTTGTGCTCTCCTTGACAAATTCGGTAGTAATAATAACAACAAGCACAAAGCAAGTATTTCATCAATACATTTCCTCCCCTCCAAAGCTGAAATGCTTCATACAAATCTCCACAAGCTCGAACTTTCCTCTCACTGGGGAACTTAAGCCAACAAAAACAAACTCTTCTGGCTAGCCTCAGCTGCACTGTGGAAGACAATAGCTCTCCTTCACCCCAAGCGGAGCCTCTGATGCATGAGGCTTCAGATACTGCAGGGCCAGACACAGAATAGAGAAGGTTGGATATTGTATTTTGCTTTGTTTTCAGTTAGTGAATACAACTACCATTAGCCATAAACACATGTTATACACATCCTAAAAGTTTTAATTCTTTTTTTTTCTTTATTCCATAAGCAATTAAAAGCCATGAAAGTTTTCTGAATGAGCAAATGACATTCTCAAACTTGTGTATAGGAAGACAGCTCTGCTTGCTGTGTGAGAGATGAACAGGATGATGGAAAGTTAGACAGATAAGGAGCTGCTTGCACAAGACAGCGCCCAACCCAACCAGGGTAAAGACAGAAGGGCAAGTGGTGACAGACAAAAGCAAGAGTACAAAGAATACAAGTTGCTAGCAGTTTGCTCCTGATTGGAAGGGAGAGTTTGGGGGAGGTGGAAACAATGGGGAAGAACTGACTGGAGGATTGATAAGCTGTAATGTAAAAATATACTCTGTGGTGGTTTCCCAGATGCTCATAAGCCTCTGCCATATGCCCTGGCGAACAGTAACAGCCCACTAGGACCTGTTCAAGGGGCTGAGATGCCACCTACCTCCAACCAAAAAGGGAAGAGGTAAACAACTGAAAAAGCACAAGTTCTCTAGAATCTGAATATTTGCTCCCTTCCCATCCAATTCTGTATGATTTCTGACATGATACTAACCCTTTCTACTGTGAATCCGAAGCTGTTTTAGTAAGCTTACCCCTCACTGTGACCAAAATACCTGACAACAACAACTGAGAGGAGGAAAAGTTTATTGGGGCTCCTGGTTTCAGAGGTTTCAGTCCATGGGGCTGGCTGCAAAGCATAAACGGCAGCAGCAGGATGCATGGAGGGACACTACTCTCACATCATGGAGGCCAGAAGTGCAGAGAGAGAGAGAGAGGAGTCCTCTCTCTCTCTCTAGATATATGTATTCTCAAGACAACATCCCTATGACCTGCCTCCCCCAGCCATGGCTCACCTGCCCACATCACCACCAATAAATCCCTTCAATTTACTAATCCACCAGTGGATTCATCCACTGATGAAATTAGAACCCTCATGATGTGATTATTTCACTTCTGAATATTTTTGCATGTCAATACATGAGCTTTTCCAGGGGCCAGTCTGTATCCAAACCAACAAAAACAAACTCACCTGGGAATAACAACCAGTATTGATTATCACCATCCACACAAACATTTTGAGGCTGGAAATGCAGATTCTCAGGGCCTACCATTCAAATTTTAAGAAGCCTTCTGAGCAATTCTGACGACGAACTGCAGCTCCGGCCAGGCACAGCAGTGGATGCTTATAGCCCCAGCTACTCAGGAGGTGAAGGCAGGAGGATTCTTTGATCCCAAAAGCTTGAGGCCAGCCTGGGCAATATTAACAAGGACCCCTATCTCTAAAAAAATAAATAGAAAAAAAAAAAAAAAAAACCTCCTGCAGCCTCCTGTTTCACTAAGAGTTCACAATGCTTGATAGCCTCTGTGATAAAATGAAATCACCTATTTGAGGTTCTGTCTGAGACACTGCTAACACCCTCTGAAGACCATGAATAGAAAAAGAAATACATCAGACTGGCCAGCAACAAGACCTTGCCTCACCCAAGGGAGCTCTCTTAATAGATGACACACCAGATATGCCCCGTCCGTGGTCTCCAAACTCAGTGTATCAGCAGCCTGGCCACTCCATCACAAGTAACAAAATTAATGCAGTGAAATTAACCATAAGGTCAAAATCAGAGTTTGAGCTGTACAGGTACAACATTTGATATTCCTCTTGCCAACTGCTTTCTAGAGCATTTCAAGTATCTAACACATAGCACCTCCCTGTGTTTAATTTTTCAGGGCTCTTGATGTGCTTGATGCTTTGTAGGATGTGGATTCAGACATCAAAATTATCCTGCTCTTAAATTATTCTGCATTTACCTTACCTCATGCAAGCACGCCTTGTTTACAAGATTCACAGCCAACTGTGAGCACCAACTGCTGGGCCATTGCTTGCACTGACCCACCCTGCTCAGACTCTTTGGCCCCTCCTCATAATGGTTCAGATAGATTCTGTTATTAAAGCTTCCTCCTTAATTACTGACATATGTGCAATTCAAGTTACTTTCTTGCAATTATGTTATTCTGCAATAATTGGATTTCTAGTTTTAATTGGGCCCTAAATTAGCAATAGCTTTCATGAAAGCCATTACAATGATTTCTAACTACAGTTTTTGCTGCTTTTTGAGTACATTATATTTCAAACAAAATGGTTCACCAGTAGAAGCAGTCACAGCTGTAGTGAACCCTTACATGGGATCCTACTAATGATTACAAGTAGGGTACTATTCTATTGAAACTAAACATTTGCTGCAAATACTGTCCACTGAGCAATACTATGTCACAGAGAGGTGGCCTTCTGCCCAGGATCACAGCTCACAACTAGGCTTGGGCTAAAGATCCAGCCACATGACCAGATACTTAGCTCAGCTAAGTAGAGGAGAAAAGCTATTTCCTACCACCTGCTACTACAGAAAAACACTTAAAAATAATACCAAAAAAACCATTTTAGAAAACCAAACTACCTAGAAAACTATCTAGAAACTATTAGAACTAAAATTTAGAATTATTTAGAAAACTAAACTATTTTTAAGAGCTATTAAAGTCAAAATTTTGTTGAACCTACAGAAAACATAATTCCAGTATTGCGCTCCTCCTTTCATAAAGGGACTGTTTGCTCAAATCGGTCCAACAAACACCTGCTGAGTGTTGACTATGCACTATTATTGCAATAGACACTAAGCCAATAAGAGACAACCCAGTTACATGCTTAAGAGCATGAGCTTTGGAGTCAGGCCACCTGGGTTAGAACTCCAGCTCGGCTGATTCCTGGACAGGTGACCTCAGGCAAATTACTTACTCTGTCTCTCTGGTTGTTTTCCTACTTAAATAATGTTCCACAAGGCTGCTGTGTAGATTAATGAGTTACAGTAGTCCACCTTTATTCATGGTGGCAACATTCCAAGACCCCAGTAGATACCTGAAGCCATGTATAGTGCCAAACCCTATATATGTAAATATATAGGGTTTGACACTAAATATATAAACCCTATATATAGGGTTTATACATACATACATATATGTGCCTATATATGTATATATATAATTTTTTCCTATACATGCATATCTATGATATAATTTAATTTAAAAATCAGGCACAATATATGTATCTATATATGTATATATGTATAATTTTTCCTATGCATGCATACTTATTATATAATTTGTACCTATATATGTATATATCTATATAATTTTTCCTATACATGGATGCCTATGATATAATTTAATTTATAAATCAGGCATAATAAAAGATTAACAACTAATAAGATAGAATAACTACAATATATACTGTAATAAAAGTTATTTAAAATCAATGAATTGTGCTGGGCGTGGTGGCGCACGCTTGTAATCCCAGCATTCGGGAGGCTGAGACTGGAGGATCCAGATTCACGGCCAGCCTCAGCTACCTAGTGAGGCACTCTGCAACTTAGTGAGACTCGGTTTCGAAAAAATAAAAGAATAAAAAATAGGGCTGGGGGTATAGCTCGGAGGCAGAACGCCCCTGAGTTCAATCCCCAGCACCGCAAAAAAAAAAAACTAATGAATTGTCTATTTCTGGAATTTTCTGCTTAATATTTTCAGACTATAACTGAAATCATGGAAAGCAAAATCAGGAGGGATTACTATAGTACATGTAAGAACTTGTAAAGGATTTAGTGCATGGTAAGCACTTATTAAACATTAGTTTTATTATTTTAGATAAAACTGGCAAGGACTATGCATTGACCAGCTGACCATTTCTGTGTGCCCCAGGAACCAGAAAAGTGACTGATATATGCACAATGCACAATAGGTTTTTGAGGAGGGTTTTGTTTTTTCATTGATTTTTTGTTTTTGTTTTGTTTGTTTGTTTTTTGTCTCATAGGGAAATACAAGACTACAGGAAGTGCCCTAAGAGAAAGAGATTTAAACAAGAGAGTAGTTATATCTAGTTTGGGGGTTACTGATTAGAATCTTGGTAGGAAACATATGACATATTCAAAAAGGACAATACATGTGAATTTCATGAAGTAAGTACCAGCAAAGGTATGCAGCAGATTAGGAGAAACTAACAAAAATGGTAGAGCACCTCAGGGGTACCAACAGGGGAGAGTTAATACCACCCTGACATAAAGGGCCCCGAGGGAGCTATAGAGAGAGACCCCACCCCCTGGAAGGAGCCACAACTCTGGCCTTCAGAAATGGGCACAGCTTCTGCAGACCTCCCCTCAGAGGAGGGAGGCAGGGGAGAAGATGCCCTGACACACATCTCTCCCATCCTCCTCCCTCTCTTTTTACCTTTCTTTCTCTTTTTCTCTCTCTTGTACTGTTGGCTAAATGCAATTGGAAGCAGGGAATATGATTATTATTGCATTAAAAATTCAATCCGAAGGCAGGTAGAATATCAAAAATAATCTTCAGGTGACAATGAGTACAAATATTATTTGTATATATCTACAACAATAATGTGATATGAAATAAAACACTGTGATTCCTATTGCTGACAAAATTTCTTGGGTGTTTGCTGCCTACATAGTGTGTGTGTCTGTGTGTGTGTCTGTGTGTGTGTGTGTGTGTGTGTGTGTGTGTGTATGCATTCATATGTATGTGCTCTTGTATGTATATTACTTGGGATTGAACCCAGGGGAGTTCTACCACTGAGATACATCTCCAGCCTTATTTTTTTAAAAAATTATTTTGAAACAGAATCCCACTAAGTTAGGGCTCATTGGCCCTGAACCTGTGATTCTCCTGTCTCAGCCTCCCAAAGTACTGGGGTTATAGACATGTGACACTGTATCCAGCTGTTTCCTACATCAATACTTAAAGAAAATGCTAGATTTCAGCTAAATGTTAATGAAAATAGAGATGTTCAGGGAGTCCATGAATTTGCCCATCCAAGTTCATGTACTCCCTGAATTAGGCACCCCTCAGCTAGTTCCTAGCATCCTGTTTCCCTCTCACCAGCAAAGAGACGACTGGACATCTTATTACATACAATATGAGTAAGATGGTCATGGATAAGATATTGGGACTATTTCATTAGTCTATAACCATTCTCATAAACTTCATTCACGATTAAAGATGGCAGAATACAGGGAGACAGTGTGTTTCAGGTGCTCCGAGATTTGGAACTCAACCAGCAGGAAAACTGCTTCTTAGCAAGGGAAGAAAATCAGCCAAAAATTAACAGAACAACAGTTGAAATGCAGTGGAATCAAAGGCAGTAGAGAGAGCAGAGGACTGAGAGGAGCTCCATGCATCTCACCTGGCGAGCAGAGAGCCGCGGTGGTGGCATGTTGCAGAGCTGGCATCTTGCAGAGCCCACACCTGGACTGGCTGCTTCCAGGACCCACAGTGATCAGACACCAACACCAGCAAAGAAGCAGCAGAATCTTGTTGAGTCAATGATTACAGACCATCATCAAAAGAAGTTGCACTTTTCTCAACACATTCAACAAAGACCCAGCTACCCAGTCGGTCCAACTAGATCACACGGTGAAATCCTGTGGCTGCAGCTGAACTCATCTTTGCCTGCGGGGACCCAAGCAGCACTCAAGACTGTGTTAACAAACTTTCCCAGCAGGAAGCCACCCTGCGTGGCCACAGGAACTTTTCACGGGGTCTGTGAGTTTGCAAATCACCCTTGCAGAAGTGGGGGTGAGGGGCTACAATCAAACACAGGCTCAGAACCTTACAATCTCTCCCTGCCAGAGCTTGGGCCTTAAAAGCAAGGAGGGAAAGGGCCTGCAGGGGCTCATGAGATCACAACTACAGGCTGGGAATTCAACACTCTCTCTACCAGCAGAGTTTATGCCTGGCATGTATGCATGCCAGTGACTGACAGTGCTCCACATGATCGTAACAAGCAGACCACTCACGGTGTCCCTGGACCACCAAAGCTCAGCAAACCAGGCCAAAATCTCAGAACAGAGCAATCTCTGGCCTTGCTGAGCTTAGGCCCACTCGCCACAAAGGTCAGAGGTCAGCACTGTGCAGTTTCATGGGTTCACAATCAGCAGAGTAGCAGTGGTATCTGTGGGCATTAAATGCCAACCAGCAGGCATAGTCTCTGTCCCTACAGAGTCTGGGCCTGGAGAGCACAGTGGCCTGCAGCCAGTCAGAGATTCCTGTTTGCCTGCACTAAGAACTGTATCTTGTTAAAGAGGCTCTGGGGGATAAACTCAAAAGTTTGATAATATGAGCCAGATTTTTAGAAGAAAATACATACCCACAACATAGACCTTATTATAAAGGATAAAAAAAACCAGACATAGGACTCACACACAAAGAGGAAGAAGATGCCAAGACAACAGAAATACAAACATGAGAACTCTGAAAATGTGAGAATGAAGAACAGCAAAGAAACAATAAAATTCCACAACTCAACAACAAGGAACATCACCAATACTGACCTGCAGGAAATGACAGAAGGAGAATTCTGAATTTTCATCTTCAAAATGATCAAAGGCCACAGAGAAAATGTACAGGAAATAGAAGAGCATATCAATAGAGAAATTGAAGCCCGAAGTAAGAACCAAGAAGGTGCTGTGAGTGAAATGAAAGAGTCAATAAATGAATTAAAGACTGCAATAGATACCACCTCTGGCAGGCTAGACCACATGGAAAACACAGTATTACTCTTGGAAGACAGTTCATTCAAAACTGAAAACACAGTCAACAATATAGAGAAGATAGTACAACAACACAACAAGAATATCCAAGAAATATTAGATAATATGAAACAACCTAATGAATAATAGGCATTGAAGAAGGTCTAAAAGCACAACCAAGTGTATCAGAAACCTCTTCAGAGAAATAATATCAGAGAATTTGCCAAACATAGAAAAAGAACTTGACATCTATGTACAGGAGACATTCAGAACACCAACAAGACAAGATCAAAGAAGGACTCCCCACACCACATAATAATCAAATTGACTAACATACAGGCCAAGGAAAGCATCTTAAAAACAGTGAGAACAAAGTAATGGGTGACATTCAGGGGCAAAACAATGAGAATCACTGCAAACTTCTCAACCTAAGTCATGAAAGCCAGGAGGGGCTGGTATCATGTACTCCAAACCCTGAAAGAAAACAACTTCCAACCAAGGCTGCTATATCCAGAAAAGGTAATATTCAAAATTGATGGAGAAATAAAAATGTTCCAAGACAAGAAGAAACTAAAAGAACTCATGATTACCAAGCCAGTGCTAGAGAAAATACTTAAAGAAATAAAGCACAAAGAAGAAAAAAGAAGCAAATACCAAAACCAGAAGAGGAGCAAACTTCATCAAATGGGCAACTAAGCAAAGGAGAAATAACACTATATCAAACAGAAAATAGAACTCAAAGTGACAGGAAACAAAAATCATATCTCAATAATAACACTGAATGTCAAAGGTCTTAACTCTCCAGTTAAGGGGCATAGACTGGCAATGTGGATTAAAAAGCATAATCCATCTAAATGCTGCTTGCAAGAAACTCACCTTGCAACCAAAGATATCTATACACTAAAGGTGAAAGGATGGAAAAAGATATACCATGCAAAATGAGACCAAAAGCAAGCAGAGGTAACAATGCTTATATCCAACAAAACAGACTTTGAGCTAAAAATATATCAGAAGACACAAAGCAGGACACTTCTTATTAATAAAAGGAACAATCCAATAAGAAAATATAATGATAGTAAACACTTATGCCCCAAATGTGGGTGCATCTACTTTTATAAAAGAAACTCTTTGGAACATCAGGTCTCAAATAACCCAAATACATTAATATTGGGAGACTTCAACACACCACTCACCCACTAGATCAATCTTCCAGGCAAAAGATTAGTAAAGATTCTTCAGACCTACTCTATAAACCATGTAGACCCAATAGGCATATACAGAATATTTTAACCAACAACGGCTGAATATACATTCTTATCAGCTGCTCATAGAACCTGCTCCAAAATAGACCACATTCTGGACCACAAAGCAAGTACCAGCAAATTCAAAAAATGTAATATAATTCCCTGCATCTTCTCATATCACAATGGAATGAAAGTAGAAATCAATAACAGGAAAATCAAAAGACATTACATAAATACATGGAGACTGAATGGTACACTATTGAATGAGGACAGAATCAGAGAAAAAATAAGGGGAGAAATAAAAAAAATTCCTAGAATTAAAGGAAAATAGAGACACTATGTACCCAAATCTATGGGATATTTTGAAGGCAATTTTAAGAGGAAAATCCATAGCACTGCATGCCCACATAAGAACAACAGAAAGTCATCAAATAAACAACCTAATGACACACCGCAGGGACCTAGAAAAACAGGAACAGTCTACTTCCAGTGCCAGTAGAAGGCAGGAGATAATTAAAATCAGAGCAGAAACCAATGAAATAGAGAGAAAAAAAACAACAATACAAAGGATCAACAAAACAAAAAGCTAGTTCTCTGAAAAGATTAACAAGATTGACAAACCCTTAGCCAACCTAAATAAAAGAAAGAATCAACCCAAATTATTAAAATCAGCAATGAAAAAGGAGAGATCACCACAAACAGTGGGGGAACCCAGAGGATCCTCAGAAGCTATTTTGAAAGTTTATACTCCAATAAACTGGAAAACAGAAGAAATCAAAAGATTTCTAAACACATACAACCTGTATAAATTGAGAAGATACAGAAAACCTAAGCCAACCAGTAGCAAGCAAAGAGATTAGAACAGCAATAAAAAGTCTTTCATCAAAGAAAAACCCAGGTCCAGACAGATTCTCAGCTGAATTCTACAAAACCTTTACAGAAGAACTAAACCAAATACTTCACAAGTTATTCTGTGAAATGGAATTGAAAGAGACGGAATCCTTCCCAACTTCTTCTATGAGGCCAGAATCACCTTAATACCAAAACCAAATAAAGATCCCTCAAGAAAAGAAGATTACAGACCAATATCATTGATTAACATAGATGCAAAAATTCTAAACAAAATACTAGCAATGTTTATTCAAAATCACATCAAGAAAATTGCACACTATGACCAAGTTGGTTTCATCCAAGAAATGCAAAGGTAGTTCAACATATGCAAATCAATATATTTTATTAACCACCTAAATAGAACTAAGAACAAAAATCACATGATCATCTCAATAGATACTGAAAAAGCATTTGACAAAATCCAGCACCTATTCATGTTAAAAACACTGTAGGAAGCCGGGCGTGGTGGTGCACACTTGTAATCCCAGCATTTGGGAGGCTGAGACCAGAGGATCCGGGTTCGCAGACAGCCTCAGCTACCCAGTGAGGCACTCCGCAACTTAGTGAGACCCTGTTTCAAAATAAAGAATAAAAAATAGGGCTGGGGGTATAGCTCAGACGTAGAATGCCCCTGAGTTCAATCTCCAGTACCGCAAAAAAAAAAAAAAAAAAATCTAGAAAAACACTGTAGGAAATCAGAATAGAAGGAACTTACCTCAACATCATTAAGGAAATATACAATAAACCCAAAACCAACATTATTGTTTTTATTTTTTTGTGTGTGGCACTGGGAATTGAACTCAAGGGTATTTTACCTCTGAGCTACACTCCCAGCCTTATTTTTTTTCTAATTTTTATTTTGAAAAGGGTCTCATTAGGTTGATGTGAGTCTCACTACTTGCTAAGGCTGTCCTCAAACCTGTGATCCTCCTGTTCCAATCTCCCAAGGACTGAGATTACAAGTGTGTGTCAACACACCCAGCCCAACATTATGTTGAATGGGGAAAAACTGTGAGAATTCTCTTTAAAATCAGGAACAAGACAAGGATGCCCACTCCTTTTCAATATAGTCTTCAAAACTCTTGCCAGAGCAATAAGACAAGAGAAGGATATCAAAGAAATTCAAATGGGAAAAGGAAAATTTAAATTATCTCTATTTTCAAAGCCAGGCGTGGTGCCACATGCTTATAATTCCAGCATTTGGGAGGCTGAGACCGGAGGATCCGGGTTCGCGGCCAGCCTCAGCTACCTAGTGAGGCATTCCGCAACTTAGTGAGACCTTGTTTCAAAATAAAGAATAAAAAGAAAAAGGGTTGGGGTGTAACTCGGAGGTGGAATGCCCCTGAGGTCAATCCCCAGTACCGCAAAAAAAAAAAAAAAAAAAAAAATTATCTCTATTTTCAGATGACATGATCCTATATTTAGAAGACCCAAAAAACTCAACCAAAAGACTCCTAGAGCTGATTATCAAATTCAGCAAAGTAACAGGATCAACCTAAAAAAAAAAAAAATCAGTAACTTTTCTATATGCCAACCATGAATCTACTGAAAATGAAATCCAGAAAATAATTGCATTCACAATAACTTCAAAACCAATAAAATACCTAGGAATAAATCTAACCAAGGAGGTAAATGACCTCTAAAATAAAAATTATAAAACACTAAAGAAAGAAATTGGAACTCTTAGAAGATGGAGAGATCTCCCTTACTCTTGGGTAGGCAGAATAAAGAGCAAAATGGCCATTCTACCAAATGTGATCTACAGAATCAATGCAATCCCTATCAAAATATCAATGTCATTCTTCACAGGCCTAGAAAAATCAGTCATAAATTTTATATGGAGAAACAAAAGACCCAGAATAGCCAAAGCAATTCTCAGCAATAAAAACCATGCAGGAGGCATCACAATTCCTGACTTCAAATTATACTACAGAGCTATAGTAATAAAAATGCATGATATTGGCACAAAAACAGACACTTAGACCAATGAAACAAAATAGAAGATACAGAAACAAATCTACACGCTTATAGCCAATTGATTTTCAACAAAGGTGTCAAACACATACTTTGGAGAAAAGACAGCCTTTTCAACAAATGGTGTTGAGCAAACTTCTCACCCTGCACAGGAGTCAACTCAAAATGGATCAAAGACCTGAAAATTATACCAGAGTCTTTGAAGCTACTAGATGAGACCATAGGTCCAACACTCCAACAGATAGGCATGGGTAGAAACATCCTGAACAAGAACCCCAAAGCTCAGGAAATTAAAACAAGAATTAATAAATCATATGTCATTAAACTAAAAAGTTTCTGTTCATCAAAGGAAACTATCAAGAGTCTAAAGAGAAAGTCTATAGAATGAGAGAAGATCTTTGCCAGTTATCCCTCTGCTAGAGGACTAATATCTAGAATATACAAAGAACTTAAAAAAACTTTACACTAAAAAATGAATAACCCAATCAAGAAATGGGAAATTGAACTAAATAGACACTTCACAAAAGAAGAGATACAAATGGCCAATAAGTACAAGGAAAAGTGTTCAACATCATTAGCAATCAGGGAGATACAAATCAAAACCACACTGAGAATCCATCTAACTCCAATCAGAATGGCAATCACCAAGAAGTCAGAAAACAATAAATATTGGTGGGGATGTAGGGAAATTGAAACTCTTCTACACCATTGGTGGGATTACAAATTAGTTCAGCTGCTATGGAGATCAATATGAAGATCTCTCAGAAAACTGGGAATGGATCCACCATATGATCTAGCTTTACCACTCCTGGATATCTTTCCAAAGGGACTGAAATCAAAGAACTACAGTAATAAATGTATATCCACATTCAAAGAAGCACAATTCACAATAGCCAAATTTTGGAAGCAACCTATGTGTCCATCAACAGATTAATGGATTACAAAATTATGGGATATCTATATAACAGAATGCTACTCAGCAATAAATAAGAACAAAATTATGTCATTTTTAGGAAATGGGAGGACCTGGAGAACATGTTAAGTGAGATTATCCAGTCATATGTTTTCTCTAATATGCAGAAACTAGGGAGTAATTGGGATACTAGAAGGATTTCATATAATAGAGGAGAAACCTCAGTGGAGCCAGGGAGGTGGTCTAGGGAAAGGGGAGGGAGAAGAGTGAGGATGGATCAATAAAGGAATTACTACCATCGCCTTTGTGTACATATGTGAAAATATTAATGTCAATCTCAGTACTCCATATGGGGAAGGGGAACATGGGGAGGGAACCAGAAGGGGCATCAAGTACTGTGTGCATGTATGTCACTGTCAACATGATTTACATTATGATGTGAGACTCTAATGCACCAATAAAAGTATATTTTAAAAATTTAAAAAGGAAAAGTATCTTCATTCATCCAGTAACTGTGAACCAAGCATGTACTATGAGACAGGCACTGTTCTAAATACTGACTGTACATTAATGAAAGGAAGCAATCAAGAAAAATATTCCTTGCCGGGCGTGGGGGCGCACGCTTGTAATCCCAGCATTCGGGAGGCTGAGACCGGAGGATCCGGGTTCGCAGCCAGCCTCAGCTACCTAGTGAGGCCCTCCGCAACTTAGTGAGACCCTGTTTCAAAATAAAGAATAAGAAATAGGGCTGGGGGTATAGCTCGGAGGTAGAATGCCTCTGAGTTCAATCCCCAGTACCGCAAAAAAAAGAAAAAGAAAAAAGAAAGAAAAATATTCCTAATCTACATAAAACTTAGATTCTAGAAGAGGGTTGGAGGAGAGGTCAGAAAATAAATAAAAAATTATATCATATTTTAGGAGTTAAGTGATATAAAAATATATATAGAACTTTATTTTTTGTACTGGAGCATTCTGCCTTTGAGTCACACCTCCAACTCTTTTTATTTTGAAACAGGGTTTTGCTAAGTTGCTGAGAGCCTCACTGAGTTGCTGAGGCTGTCCTCGAACCTGAAATTCTCCTGTTTTAGCCTCCCAAGTACTGGGATCACAAGTATATGTCACTACACCCAGCCTTACAGAACATTTTAAGAAGTATAGGAAACCAAAAGAAAGGTTGTAATTCTGAAGAGGGTAATTGGGGTAAAGAAAGTGAAGCTTGAGAAAAGACTTAAAAGATGTAAAACCAATCACTGCCTTGACAAATGAATCCTTCCACCTAAAAGTGAAAGCTACATTCCGCATCCATAGACAGCATGGTTTAGTGGAAGCAGGACTTGGTTTCCTCATCTTGGTTAAGGAGAGAGTTGGATGGGCCAACCATTGCAGAGCTGTTAGGTGCACACCCTGGGGCAGTGGGGGTCCTCGGGGGTCCTGGAGGGAGATGCTACTAGAAGCTAAGTAGGCAAAGACCTGAGTCACTTCTCCATCCTCAGTCCTCCATCTGTTTCATACATTAGGGCTGCAAATCAGATTTTGTTTGAAAAAGTGTCTTCCTCCAAACCAAAGAGAAAAGCCTAAAAAAACACTAAATAGCAATTATAGATTTTTTCCCCTTTTAAGTAACTGTCATTATCCAAAAGAAAAATGATGATAGTGTTACACAGCACTGCCTTGCTTCTTCCCTCCTCACAGCTGGTCATGATTTCCCTACTTCTTTTGGTTCTATTTCATTACCCTCCACACAGAGGTATTTATGGTGATGATAATGAGTTTCAAAACAAATCTAATGAAATGTGCATTTTCTTAGGATCCTGAGTTCCCAGCATAAACAAGCATTGATTCAAGGAGCCAAATTAAGCAGCAACCAGGAGCCAGGGCTGCCCCAGGAAGGTGAAGTACAGGCTGTTGTCTCTCAGTCTCCTTGCTCTTCCTGCCCCAAACATCCTCACCTGCTCCACTAATGCAGTCCAGATTTATTTTATTAAAGGATAACCTAATTATCCCCATGTAAAGTCATCCTCCCACCTACACACACACTGACCTAGACGAGTTTCCTCAGAGGCGATAGATTCTCAGTACAGAGTCCCATTCAGTCCGATGTCAGACATGGGACAGCCACATAACTGATTAGATTGCTCTCCCCATAAATATTCTACCACCAAGGAAGAGATTTACGATATTGTATCTTCCGTTCAATTTTCAGAACGATTTACAGCTCACACACATCCAAAAACTTATTACCAACCGTATTATTTGAAAACAAAGCGATAACTTGCTCTCCTCTGAGAGAACCCAAGAGCCTTCAGCGGTGCCTTCTATCTATCTCCGTGCTATCTCTGCCACTCCTATTACTATAATATATATAACAAACATCTTAAGTGAAATTACAAAGCACACATGCTTCGTGGCGGGCAGTAGTCTATTAAGTGAGAAGCCTTCGGAGGATCACATATTTGTCTTCGAACTGGGAAACTTGACAAGACGTTTCGAGTAACAGAGAGGCCTGAAGCACAGATTGACAAGAAACGATGAGTCCGCAGAGCGCGCTCCTGCCGATAACAACTGGCTTTTGCTAATGTGACACCGAGGTTTGGATGCTGAGCTTGGTCCTTCTTGATGTACGTTCCCCTGACTTCCTGGCTCAGTTTCTGTCCCCACGCAGGCCAATGGGGCCTTGCAGCTGTGTTCCTTAAGTCCCTGCTGCACATCAGAACCCTGGAGGGTGCTTTCCAAGTAAATATTAATCCCCAGCCCTACATTTAGTGATTCTGGGGTTTTGTTGTTGCTGCTGCTACGGTTGGTTTGGGGGTTTTTTGGTACTAGAGACTGAACCCTGTGGAATTCTACCTCCAAACTATACCCCAGCCCTTTTTATATTTATTTATTTTTCATTTTTTGTGGTACTGGGGATTGAACTCAGGGGCATTTTTACCTCCAGGCTACACCCCCAGTTCTATTTTTTATTCTTTATTTTGAAATGGTCTCACTAAGTTGCAGAGGGCCTCACTAAATACCTGAGGCTGGCCACGAACCCTGATCCTCCAGTCTCAGCTTCCCAAGTACTTGGATTACAAGCGTGCGCCACCACGCCCAGCTTTATTTTATTTTATTTTATTTTATTTTATTTTATTTTATTTTATTTTATAACAAGGTCTCCCTAAGTTGCTGAGACTGGCCCCAAACTTATAATCCTCCTGTCTCAGTCTCCCATACTGAGGTAACAGACATGTACCACCATGCCTGGCTTAATGATTCTGATTTAATTGGTCCAGGATAAGGCCTAGACATCAATATTTTTCACACACAGACCCTCCCCTCTCCTCCCCCAGATAACTCTAACATACAGTAGAGTTGAGAGCCTCTGTCTTAATGGCCTTGGACTTGAGTTTCTTTAGCTGTGAGCTTATTTGGCAGGCACTTTCTTTGCAAGTTATGTGAATGTATACACAGGTTTGTGCTGTTAACTATCTTAGTCCACACTAGTACCTGGTACACATTAGTAACTCTGTAAATATGGGTTAAATTAAACCAGTGCATAAACACCAAGTTCTGGGCATGGTTCTACATCATAATGATCAACACAATCAGCCACACTGCGGAAGTAGCCTGATGACCTGCACTGGTAAAGAAGGCAGCTGAAGAGTTGGACCCACTAAACTGAGTGCAAGGACAATAAATGGACACAAGTGCAGGCTCAGTTAAATTGAAGGAGAATTTTGAAAAAGTAGTCAGTGATTGTATGCACATGTACAAATATGTAACTATGAAGCTCACTATTATGTGTAGTCATGATGCACTAATAAAAGAAATCAGAGCAGGCAATTCCAGTATTTGGGAGGCTGAGACAGGAGGATTACGGGTTCAAGGCCAGCCTCAGTAACTTAGAAAGACCCTCCACAACTTAGTGAGATCGTATTTCAAAATAAAATAAAAAGGGCTGGAGGTGTAGCTCAGAGGTAGAACACCCCAGAATTCAAACACAAGTGCCAAAAAAGAAAGCAGGTGTTTCATTGTGACAATTTAAAACTTTTTTTTTTTTTTTTTTTTTTGCAGTAGTGGGAATTGAACCCAAGGGCATTCTACCTCCGAGCTACACCCCCAGTCCTATTTTTTTATTCTTTATTTTGAAACAGGGTCTCACAAAGTTGCGGAGGGTCTCACTAGGTAGCTGAGGCTGGCCACGAATCTGGATCCTCTGATCTTAGCCTCCCAAGTACTGGGATTACAAGTGTGCGCCACCACACCCGGCTAATTTAAAACTTTTGAGTTTCTTTTCAGAGTTGGTCCCTGTGAAAGCCAACTTCAGACCGCTCTTTAAAATATGAATAATCCTCACTCCCTTAATCCTCACCCCCTCAGCTGATGGGTCGGCCCCTGCCACTTTCCTGCATGTTCCCCCAGGGTTGCTTCCAATGCTTGCGTCTTTGAAAAATATCTGTAATAAAAATTCAAATACATTCAAAAATGAACACAAATAAATAAAACATTATTTCCTGCAAATGATTTATAAAATACTAAAACATTCACTCAGCTGTCTTCTTGCTGTCAGGCGCAGCACAGTGTGTGTCCTTGGGGCGGCGGCTGATCCACTCTCCCTTCAGTCTCTTGCACAGGCTTGAGCCGGGCGCTGCCTTGACAACGAACACCCAGAAGCTTGCTGGTGTGCTGCGAGGAGGTCCCACTTCATCCATCAAAGCTTCGGTGTGCGTTTACCCATGGAGAGATGGTATGGCTCTATATTTCCTCCTCGGAGGGCTCTAATTTTAAGAAAAATGCTGAGATGTAAAGATCCATCAGGACAGCAATGAGTACACGCATTATCTCACGGGAATTTTTATTTCAGCTCTCATCTTAGTGAGATGAGAGGCTCTGTGCAGTAAGTTCTGTCACCTACATCTCACCCTTCGTCCCCTCCCTGCCAACCCCAACCCTGCCTTATTAGCCACAGAGATACCTGGAGTGGGACCAAGGTAGAACTGGCATGCAGAGAAGCCCCTGGACAGTGTAAGAAAGCAGAGGTTTCTGGGGCCCACTGCAGAGTTCCTGACTCGAGAGGTCTAGGGCAGAGCCTGGGAATCTGCATTCCTAAGAAGTTCCTTGGTGATACTGATGTTACAAGACTGGGATCAACTCATCTAGGTTCCCAGGAACCGAGACTTCCTTAGAACTCAGGTGGGAATGGGGTTGTGTTCAAAATATACCAGGTATGTTGGCATGCGTCTGTAATCCTGGTAATTGAAAGAATGAGACAGGAGGATAGCAGGTTCGAGACCAGCCTCAGCTAATTTAGCAAGATCCTGTTTAAAAATAAAAAAAAAAAAAAAATACAAAGGGCTGGGGGTGTAATTCAGAGATAGAGATAGAAGTCAATCCTAGGACCAAAAAAAAAAGTACAGACCCAATCACAGTCCATAGAAAGACTCCAGGGCTATGTGATTCCCAAGGGGATTCTACACACACACACACACACACACACACACACACACACACTGCAGGAAGATGCAGGGCATCCTAGAAAATGAATCAGACACATGACACTTCCATTTGAACCATACATAGACTAGTGAAGGAATAGGCATAAGAATAAATAACTAAGAATAATGTGAAAAGTGCTTTGTATCAAAGGTTGTAGAAACCCTTGGACTAGGCCCAGGGAGTTAAGAAAGATTTCAAAAAGGAGGCAAGGGCTGGAGGTATAGATCAGTAGTACAGCACTTACCTACCATGCATAAGGCCCTGAGTTTGATCCCCAGCACTCAAAAAAAGGCAACATTAAACTCAGGACATGAAGGGTGAATAGGAATGAAAAAGATGGAACAGAGCGTTTGGGGCAATCAAAAGAATGGATGTCAGAAACAGCTGAAAGAGCCTGGTACTCATGGCCAATAGATGACTTTGATGTGCAGTCAAGGGAATATTTGGAGATTCCTGTATATTGTAAGTAGGACCCTAAGTAACAAGCTGAGGAGTTGAATCTTGAAACAACTAAAAAATTTTCATGTCAAGTCTATGTCTACATGAGACCAGCTCGTTAATCTTCTGGAATTGTACCTGGGATCTGATCCAGTTCCCTGAAGCTGTCTGTACCCTCCAAGGCCATCCCAGAGTTTGAGGAAGAGTTGGCCACAGAAATCAAACAGACTCCATAAATTGACTGAGAAATTAAGACACAACACAGAGACCCACTCAGCAACTATCTGCCTAAGCCCCACGAATCTCACATGGGATAGACCCTGGCAGGAATTTTTAGCGTTTGGCCATATGCAGGAGTCCATGCCCACCATCCATGTGAGTGTTCTCCTGATAATGATGAGGCTGTAGATTTGGGCTTGATATGCAGCCACTGAATCGCTCCCAAACAGGACCCGAGTGTGTAACAAGGAGAAGTGATAACATAGTTACTGGACAGGTATAATCTTTGCAGGCACAAACTGAGACATACAAAAATAGAATTTAAAAAAAAAATGTTTCTCTACCACTCAACCTATCTCAGTTCTCAAACTCCATTTCACCTGAAACAGAAAATTTAGCCTAGTCACTTCCAGGAAAACTTAATCCGAAATTCTCTCCCCTCCCCCTCCTTTTAACTCTTATTTTGCCCAGACATTACTTCAGTCATGGCGGCTCAGGACCCACACTGTGGGTACCACTACCATCACCAGCCAGATGTGTGTGCTCTGCAGGTGCCAACCACACCACAGCTGCGGCTAACTGAGCAGGCTCTGCCCTGCTCTGTGCACCAGGGCCATGCTGGTCACCTGGATCCTTTTTGTGTAGATGTCAGGTCTTCCCAGATCTCCTGGTCATCCTCAACCATTTCTCCTCCCATCTCAAGAGCTCTAATCTCCTGCTCTACTTCAGAGACTGAGAGACTTGAAGACAGTGGAGTGGGTGGTCAACTCTTTCTTGTTCATGCAAACCACTCCACCATTTTTAATCTACTACAGACCATGTTAGTATAGGAGCCTTGGGTCTAAGGCGCTTTCTCTTTTCTCAGACTTCACCTGGGAAGCAAGGCACAAACATCTTTGTTCCATAACTTTCCTCAGATTTATCTAGGCTCTCCCTTGTAACCCTGCCGAGGATTCATCCAGGAGCTACAGGATCCCTCCTGGTGACATTCCCTCCCTCAATCTTGCTACCAATTGATTGATTATGTCTTTTTAAGCAGAAAAATTGGTTACTTAAAGAAAAACAAACTTCAGCTATATCCAAATTATTTGGATCATAAATCTTGGTCATTCATTTATTTGTTTGTTTATCAAATATTTATTGAGAATCCACTATGTGTCAAGTATGGTCTAGGCACTCAATCTACATCAAGAAACAAAACAATAAAAAAAAAACTATTTCATGAAGCTTACACACTGGAGGTAGGAAACATTATAAACAATAAATGAAATACTTACTGTATTCTTCACTTAGTATATTATATATAATCTTTAAGTATATTATATACACTGTAAGATTATATAGCATATGTACTCACTGCATGGTATGTTAGAAGATGATATATGCTATGGAAAAAGAAATCTCAATATTAGAGGCCAAATGAAAACCAACAAATCAGATTCTGTGGGTGTGGGGCCCTGGAATTGATATTTTAAAAATTTCCCCCAAAGAGATTTTAATGTTCAGCCAGGTTCAAGAACCTGCTGGGTGTGGTGGCACATGCCTATAATCCCAGTACTTGGGAAGCTGAGACAGGTGGATGCAGGTTCCAGGCCAGCCTCAGCAATTTAGCAAGACCCTCAGCAACTTACTGAGATCTATTTCTTTTCTTTTCTTTTTTTTTTTTTTTTTTTTTTTTTTTTTTTTTTTTTTTTTTTTTTTTTTTTTTTTTTTTTTTTTTTTGCAGTACTGGGGATTGAATCCAGGGGAAATTCTATCTCCAAGCTACACCCCAAACCCTATTTTTTATTCTTTATTTTGAAACAGGGTCTCACTAAGTTGAGGAAGGCCTTACTAAGTAGCTGAGGCTGGCTGTGAACCTGCACTCTTCCTGTCTCAACCTCCCAAGTACTGGATTTACAAGCATGAACCACCATGCCCAGCTGTGAGATCCTATTTCAAAATAAAAATAAAAAGGGGTGGTGATCAGTAGCTCGGAGGTAGAATGCCCCTGGGTTCAATGTCTAATACAAAATAAATAGCCACTGCCTTTTTCCATGAAATTATAACTATTGCTCTGTGGGGTTCTTCTTGTGTTTTATTCTTTCATTTATTCATTAATTCATTCAAGAAGCATTTAGAGAGCACCTACCATTTTCCAGCACTATTCCACACATTGGGGATGCAGTAATGAAGAAAGAGACAAAGTCCTTGCTCTCATGTTGCCTCCATAGTAGAGGACTGTTTTTCCCTTCATCCTCTTCTTTCATTCTCACAACCCACACATGTGGTGATCATTACTATAGCCATTTTCCAGGCAAGGAAACTGAGACTTGGCCAAGGTAAGAAACTTGCCCAAAGTCATATGACTACTAGACAGGGCCAGGACTCTTGCTCAGGTCTGGAGGATGCAAAAGACCTCTTTCACCATAGCATTTCCCAGTGGAAGGCCTTTATTCATGCTCTTTTCCATTTTATTTTCGGTATTTCATGATGGACCAATTTCATGACATAATTTAGTGGATTAAATTTGAACAGCTCCAAATTGTGTAATTGATTGCATTCGGTTTTCATTACAAATTACTAATTTGATTCACACCTGCGGAGGCAACACCTGGAGGGAGGGAGTAGAGGTGGGTGGTGGTTAGGCCTTATTGGTCTCCTGCATGTGAGTGAATTAATTGCCTAAAATAAGTGCTATTTTAAAATCTCAGATGGGTCATGACCTATGATTAGGCAGACCACACAGCCACATCAGCTTACCTGTTGGACACCTGAAAATTATTGTAAATTATTGTAATCAAGCCTAATAAATTCTGAAATTAATTTTCATTAAATCTCCCTAAATGTGAGATCGTATATTTATAGAATAGTCTAAATTTTGATCAGCATTTCGTGTGCAGTACAACTGTTAGTTATTTCAAACACACATGCCGTTATGAGCTGAATTATGCCTCTTGAAAATGATTTGTATGTTGAACCCCTAAACCCCAGTACCCAAGAATATGACTGTGTTTGAAGATAGGGCCTTTAAAGAGGTAATTGACTTAAAATGAAACTACTAGGATGGGCCCTTATCCAATCTAAGTGGTATCTTTATAAGAAGAGAATATCTGGACCCAACAGACAGACCCCAGACATGTGCGCACACGGAGGAAAGACCATAGGAAAACCCTGCAAGAAGGCGTCCACCTGCAAGCCCGGTAGAGAGGCCTCAGGGGGAAGCAGTGCTGCCGACACCTTGACTGTGGACTTCTGGCCTCCAGAGCGGTGAAAAAAAAAATACTTTTCTATTATTTAAATCATCCAGTCTGTGGGATCTCGCCATGGCAGCCCTAGACACAAATGTACATGCATATTATGTTCAATTTAACAAAAACTCACCACTCTACGCCTGCCACATGAATATATTGGTGGGGGGCTATCACAGAGCCTTTTTTTTTTTTTTTTTTTTTTTTTTGCGGTAATGGGAATTGAACTCAGGGGCATTCTACCTCTGAGCTATACCCCCAGACCTATTTTTTTATTCTTTATTTTGAAACCGAGTCTCACTAAGTTTTGGAGTGCCTCACTAGGTAGCTGAGGCTGGCCGCGAACCTGGATCCTCCGGTCTCAGCCTCTCGAATGCTGGGATTACAAGCGTGCGCCACCACCTTTCTTCAAAGAACTTATTACGATCTCGTAGGAAGACAACATATGACCAGGCGTGATGGCCCACACCTGTAATCACAATACTTGGGAGGCTGAGACAGGAGACTCACGGATTCCAGGCCAGCCTCAGCAATTTAGCAAGACCCTGTTTCAAAATTTAAAAAATAAATTAAAAAAGGACTGGGAGTGTCACTATCACTATGACCTACATTGTGATGTGAGACTACAATACACCAATAAAAGTGTTTTTAAAAAATTTAAAGGGCTGGGGGTTAGCTCAGAGGTAGAACACCCCTGGATTCAATCCCCAGTATCAAAAAAGAAGAAGAAAAAGGAGGAGGAAGAGGAGGAGGAGGAGGAGGAGACATATGGATGAGACAGAAAATAATAGGCGTCCCAAGGCTAAATGGAGCCATAAAGGAAATAAGTGCTACTACTCTAAAGGTGTCAAAGTCAAGATGGACCAGCAAGGATCACAGAAAGACCAGGATTTAAAACAAGGCGACTGTTGAGATAATGGTATAGAGAATGAATGTGCATGAGACTCTGAAAAGCAGAAGTGAGCAGTATGTGCTTTGGGGCAGTCACTGCCAAGAATGGTCTTCAGCAGTTAGCTTCAACTGGAGAAGATAACGCACAGCTGATGGGGCGGTGATAAAGATCAACAAAGACGGTGCTATAGCAGCAGTTCCCCAGCACACATTGTACTCTCCATAAATGTAACAGAAGTGCCAGGAGTAGTGGCACACACCTGTAATCCCAGTACTTGGGAAGCTGAAACAGGAGGATCCCAGGTTCAAGAGGATCCCAGCCTCAGCAACTTAGCAAGATGCTGTTTCAAAATAAAAAATAAAAAGGGATGGGGGTTTAGTTCAGAGGTAGAATGCCTCTGGGTTCAATCCTCAGTACCAAAAAAAAAAAAGGAACAGAATCATAGGAGGACAGTGTGAGAGCCTCACTCAGAAACAAATGATTCAGGCTAAGAAATAATGAAAGATAAGGGACAACCTTGGCTAAGGACTGGAGACTAACATATCGTTCCAATAAGGATTTCTCCTAAAAAGAAAATTCTACTTCCAAATTGACAGTACATCAGTATAATATTAAGTGGCATTTGTAGAGCATTTGTGTGTGCCAAGCATTGTTTTAAATACTTTGTGTGTATTAATTTCTTATATACTCAGAATAATCCATCTAGGTCTGATAATAATAATTATTCCTCACTAACACTGGAGGAGACCAGTCTGTACTACCTACATGAAATCTGTATGCTAATTACACATTGACCCAGTAGCACTTGGAGTCAGGCAGGACTTGCACCAGCTCCAAGTAGGTTCAGTCACAAAGACATCTGGTTGGCATTTCCCATGAAAGAAAAATTATAAATATTTATTGGGCTCTTAGGTTAGCCAACCAAAGCTGGGGTATTCATAATGTGGCTTAACTATGGAATAATTGAGCCTTGGTACTAGAAACATTGCATACAGAACACAGAGAACATGGTGTCTCAAAAAATACTGCTTTGGGGTCATGTTTACTGCATATTTAAGAGTCTAAGAATACATGCCAACCAGGTGTTGTGGTGCATGCCTGTAATTGCAATACTTGGGAGGCTGAGGCAAGAGGATCATAGGTTCAAAGCCAGCCTTACCAACTTAGCAAGACTCTCAGCAAGTGAGATCTTATTCCAAAACAAAAAGTAAAAAGGGCAGGAGATGTAACTAGGAGGTAAAATGTCCCTAGGTTCAATCTCCAGTAACACACACACACACACACACACACACACACACACACACACACACACACGCCTTCATGACATTTCCATTGCAAACATACAGATCTATAAAAAGGAAGCTGATAAGCCAAGCTCTGGAAGAAGGCACTTCTAAAAGCCAGGTGGGTCATTCAAATTAGAATACATTTTGACTCTTAAAAACGAAGAGCTGGAAAGAAACCCTTTCAATGGCATTTATAAAGCATTGATTTCCTTTTCTTTTAGCCCACGGACACGCCATTCACTTCCAAATGAATATGAACAAGATTAACCACAATGACCTGGTGACAGGTTTGGTGAGAGTAAAACAGTTTTTTCATGGCTAGTAAACATTGATTGAGCACCTACTATTGAAAGGGCATAAGATGAAATGGAAATATGGAAGCCGGGTGTGGTGGCTCACGCTTGTAATCCTAGCATTCGGGAGGCTGAGACCGGAGGATCCGGGTTCGCGGCCAGCCTCAGCTACCTAGTGAGGCACTCCGCAACTTAGTGATACTCGGTTTCAAAATAAAGAATAAAAAATAGGGCTGGAGGTATAGCTCGGAGGTTGATGCCCCTGAGTTCAATCCCCAGTACCGCAAAAAAAAAAAAAGAAAGAAAGAAATATGGAAACCACTCAGGTTCTAGCCATGGAGACTTAAAGAAGACAGAATTAAAAAAAAAAAAAAAATGATTGAGTTGAGTCCTGGAGCAGACCCAGAGCATTTAGGGAGCTTCTGCATTGGTCTGAACAAAGGAATCATAAAAATATTCCAATGTAGGTTTTCCTCAACAACTTCATCAACTGGCAGAGTTCAGTGAGCTGGAGCTGCCTTCCCTGCCTACTCTTCCAGCTCTCCAGAGTGACTGTAAGTGAACAAATGGCTCCTTGGCCCAGGCAATGACCCCAGAAAATCTGAGGGGGAAAAAAATCCATGCATCTCCTATGACATTATTATTTTGTTATTATCTATTAAGAAATATATGACTATTAAAACTGGTATTAAACAGTATTAAAATGGTATCACATTAATATATGCAAGTTTCTGTTTTTATGTATCTGTTAAAGTAGATTTAATTTTAAAAATTAAAATAGAGATATCCCTATTACATTATCATTTTATTATCTATGAAGAAATGCATGCTGTTGGAAGGCATCTGCAGTATCTACATTCAACCTCTATCTCAAAAGCAGTTAGATAGTGCTAGATAGTGCGCTGCATTCAGTCTGCACACCATGGTTGGTGCACTCAGGAATCTGAAGATCCCTTTAACCATGTCAAAGCCCCAAAAAGAGGTTTGTGTCCCACAGGCTGAGATCTCTTGGCCCAGCGTATTGTCTCAAGGGTTTTTCCTCTTAATCTCATCCTAACTGGGACTATAGAAATAGGGCCCAGTGCCCTTCCTATTAGGAAGCAGGAACCTCACAGCAAAAGCCAGCTCTCTGCAGGTGGTTGACAACAGCTTTCTAAAGCTGTAAGGTGTCTACCATGTTTAGAATGGGGGACTGAGCCCAGGCTGTCTTAGAGCAACTCTTTGGTTCTCTGCGAAGATATGATGTCACCCTAGAGTATACCCTGATGGGCATAAAATGTAGTGGCTAGTAAAAGGATAAGGCAAAAAAGCAATAGAGAGCAGGTCATAAATGTTCAATTCTCGCTAAGGGAGACAAGAACTGTCCTTCGGAATATTTACCCTATAAAAAGCTAGGCAGCAAAAGAAGTGGGTGAAAGTGGATCATTCTGAAGGTTTATTCCTCAAAAGTCAAACATAATTTCAGTTTGGGGTCATCCACCGAGCATGAAGGTTGTGGATAACAGGATTATTAATATTCCATAAATTCTTTATATTGGACTCAGTGGGAAATCATCATTTGTAATATTTATCTGGTGCTTGAAATGAGAACATGCGATAATATGACAATTCAATTTTCTACTTTGACATTTCAAATATGACCAAGTCATGATAATCAATCAGTAATGCATTTATCATCTGCATGAAGCCAATTATGCGCCGATAATCAGTGAAATTTCAAACTTGTAACCTAGACCCTTGTGCAGCAGTGACAGTAAAGGTAGAGACATTTGCTATAATTATGCTGTTATTGCTTCTAACAAAACGTTTTATACCTGAAAGGGCAAGGCAGCGCTTTCCATTCCAGTCTGGTTCTTTATTACAAATTGCCTTTTGAAGGTCCAGTCATTGTAAAAATAAAAAATAAATTTAAAAAAAACACATAAGTATATGGGTTTGGAGTCAGATTTGGACTGTGGTTCGAATCCCAACTCTGCATTTATTAGCTGAGTAGGGCAAGTGAATTAAATCCTCCAAGCCTCAATTTCACCACCTAAAAAGAGGATAATAATAACTACCTTACAGGGTTGTATAAGAATTTTCATGACATAGGGCACATATATTCTCAATAAATAGGCACAATCATTAAAACCGAAGAACATAACCAAAACTTAATGATCTAGATCATGTTTTTAAAAGAATACTTTTAATCCAGGTGCAGTGACACACATCTGTAATCCCGATACTTGGGAGGCTGAAACAGGAGGATAACAGTTTTGAGGCCACTAGTCTCAGCAACTTAGCAAGACCTTTAGCAATTTAGTGAGACCTTGTTTCAAAATAAAAAGGGCCAGGGATGTAGCTCAAAGGTAGATTGTCTCTGGGTTCAATCCCTAATACTACCCACCACAATAAAAAGAATTTTTAAACTTTCTATATAGGTGAACGAATGTAGAGAGAAGAGCAATATTTAAAACAGTAGCACTCATTATAATCAAGTATCTTTTTAAATATTCTGATTACTAGACAACAATTATATGCACTATTTTAATAATATTGTAAAATGGTGCACTCTGCTTTTTGTTTATTGCATTCTGCAATCCCATGTTAGAATTATAGGCGTATAAACTGGCGCTATTAAGAATGCCTGTGGAAGGCACTTACTGATGCATCATTTAGCTTGTGTCTTGTCTTTGCAAGAAAGAAATTCATATGGCTGCTTCTTTCAAATGCTCATTTGAGGTGATCTAAATGGTGTGTGTGTGTGTGTGTGTGTGTGTGTGTGTGTGTGTGTGTGTATGTGTGTGTGTGTACACATTTAAATTTAACCTTCCAGAGCACCTTCTGGGAATTTTCCTTCTTCTATGAGATATTTGAGAACACTAACTGAGACCAGGATGGATTTGAAGGGAGGCAATTAGCACAGATGTATCACTACAGGAAGATTTTCATGAAACTCTTCTCAGGTCCTAGATAGACCCTCATGGGGCTACAGGGCTATTGTCAGGGATCCTCAAATCATTCATTCACTGTGTGCAAACTATCTACAGCATATTATCATACATGGATGTGTGTCCCAGTTATCTGTTACTATGTAACCGAACACCCCAAAACTCAGAGAACTAAAACAAAATTTACCTTCTCTCTCCTAATTCTGTGTATGTGTGTGTGGTACTGGGGTTTGAACCCAAGGGCATTCTACCTCCGAGCTATATCTCTAGTCCTTTTTATTTTTTATTTTGAAACAGGGTCTTGCTAAGTTACCATGGACTGGCCTCAAACCTGCAATCCTCCCGTCTCAGCCTCCCAAGTACTGGTATTACAGGTGTACACCACTGCACCCAGCTTTTCTTTCCTAATTCTATGAGTTGACTGGCGATCTCACTGCTCCACATCCTGTCAGGTGAAGGCTATGATATCCCAGGCACTTGGCTGGGCTAGGATGTCTAAGATGGTTCACTGACATGGCTACCTGTTATTGGCTCTTGGTAAGGAGTTCAACTAGGGCTGTCAACCAAAACTCCTTGTAGGGAGACTTTCTCACAGTGGCAAGGCTGCAAAAGAGAACACTCCAAAAGGGAGTTGCTTTTTTTTTTTTTTTTTTGGTACTGGGAATTGAACCCAGAGGCATTCTACTTCCAAGTTATACCCCCAGCCCGATTTTATTTCTTATTTGGAAACAGGGTCTCACTTAGTTGTGGAGGGCCTCACTAAGTTGCCAAGGCTGGCTTCAAACTTGTGATCCTCCTGTCTCAGCCTCCCAAGCACTGGGATTACAAGCATGTGCCATCATGTCGGGCTCAAAAGAGAGTATTTTAAAGAGCCAGATGGAAGCAGTGAGGTTTCTTGTGATTTCACCCTGGAAACCACAAACAACTCCCACGGGCAGTCCATGATCCAAGGGCAATCAGACTTCACTTCTCAGTGTTTTCCAATGCATAACTGATAAAATACTAATGTACTGAAAGGTATATTGAATTCTTAGTAAATTTCAGTCATTAGCTATTTTTCCATTCAAGTCATAAAAATATATAAGCAATCTAACAAGATAACTAAGTATTTAAGCTTTGCTGTTGTAGGGAAAGATCCCCAGAGAGAAGGCGGTAGCCCCGCCTGATGGAAAGGAAAAAAAGGCATCAAAGATGGCGCAGAGGGGAAGTGGCGAGGGTGGAGACCTAAGAGTGTTTACCAGAGACCAGGATTGGACAAGGGATGTCTCCTCAGCGTGATCAAGACATTGATAGGTCCCTGGTAGTGTGATCAGCGTGTAAAGAGGCATGACCAAGATGACATTTACCCTGATTGGCCCTGCAAGGAGGCACTCCTCTCGCTCTGCTCTATATAACTCTTTGCCCCTCGTGTAATAAATGGATGATTCCTCTGATGCTCAGTCCCCGCCATGTGTTCATTTCCGCGCGATCTTCCTTTTCCACGGGGAACCCCCCTTTCAGGGTAGACATTCCAGGGAGATTGGGGTAGGGGTCCCCTTCGTTGGGAGGACCCCACATGCTGTCAGATGGGTCTCAGTTTGAGTCCCTAAACCAACTTGCTGTGCAACCAAGAGAAAATCACTAAGCCTCAATTTCCTGGCCTCTAAAATGGCCACAGATATAGACTTCACATTGTAGTTCCAAGGATGTGTGAGAAAATGCATAGCAGATGCTTATCACTGAGAAAAACTTAGCTCTTGTAATAATGCCAAGAAGCATCTCTAGCTAACTGTCCTCTTCCTCTGGCTCCCACTCCACCCCAGCCCTTGCCTCCCTGCATCTGGTGTTTGGATGGATGGGGTCGCTTCATGCCCAAACTGTGGTTGGGATATCTCTATAGCTAGAAACTCACTGGAATAATGTATTTTACCATCTGTATATGCAAAAAAAAAATACTAATAATGACAAAAAATAACTCAAGGAGCCGGGCGTGGTGGCGCACGCTTGTAATCCCAGCATTCGGGAGGCTGAGACCGGAGGATCCGGGTTCGCGGCCAGCCTCAGCTACCTAGTGAGGCACTCCGCAACTTAGTGAGACTCGGTTTCAAAATAAAGAATAAAAAATAGGGCTGGGGGTATAGCTCGGAGGTAGAATGCCCCTGAGTTCAATCCCC
>PVLC010002461.1:0-28436 GCA_004027655.1 Graphiurus murinus | reverse complement strand
CTCAAGGGGTAAGATGTTGATGGAAGAAAGGGGGAAACTGAGAAGAGTAGCTAGAAACTAGCATCCAGCTAGTAGACTAATAGAGACTAGAGTCAAGTATCATCCTAAAATAGTTCTTAATACCCATTACCTGACAAAGAAGCCAGGAGCTAACCCATACATATTATTCATACCCAATGACTTAGTCTGTGCCCAATTGCCATATTTCTTAGGACAAAACTGGACAAGAGGCAGAATCCACAGCCCCTAGTGTATGCAGAGTTAAAACAGTATCTCAGCAAACACCAGGAGCCTCAGGTGCCACTCCAAGAAAAGCAGGTGCAGGAGGGGATGCTAGACAACACAGAGCAGATATTGAGGAACCAATATAGAACTTCTGCAACCAGTCTATGCAGTATGAGTAACAAAGGCAGATTAAATAAGCAGGAGGCAGGAAATCAAACTGCCCAGGATTAAATCTCAAAAGCAATGGAAGTTCACAGAAAGAACTCTGCTGGCCACCCTGGGGCTGTTTCTCTTTTCCCTTGTCCCAAACTACTCTTTCCCACTTAGAGTGAAAAATAACACTAAAGTGCCTTCTGACCTAAGCCTAGACAAAGTACCACCCAGACATGGTAAACTGAGTACTCTCAGTTCACAGTAAACGGAGGGTTCCATGTAGATTTTTATTATTTTATTCATTTATTTATTTTGGTACTAGGGATTGAACCCAGGGACATTCTACCTCTGAGCTACACCTCTGTCCTATTTTTTTTTTAAATTTTGAAACAGGGTCTCACTAAGTTGCTAAGGCTGATCCTGAACCTGCAATCCTCCTTTCTCAGTGTCCCAAGTACTGGAATTACAGGAGTGTACCACCATGCCTGACTCAAGGCAGGTTCTTAAGTGGAAATTTTGCTAAATTCAAATGTTTTATTGGCAGGAAGGAAAGGAGCTCCCCAGCCCTGAGCTATGCAAATGCCTATCTTCTGAAGAGTATATTGGCCTGGCACACACGTGTATGAGGTTTCTCCCCCATGTTCAGAAGCCAACACGAGTTACACACGAGAAGAACTGTGGAATCAACTTCTTAAAGTGTTTGGAAACTTTGGGTGTTTCAGTCACCTTTTTTGTTACCATTACCAACATACCTAACAAGCAAAACTTAGAGGAAAAAAAGTTTATTTAGGGCTCACGGTTTCCGTGGTCAGTCCATGCTCAGCTGCTCCAAGGAAGGAATCCTGATGGCAAAGCTTCAGGGATGGTAGAGGAGAAAAAGGCTCGCTCATCTCATGGTTGGCCAGAAAGCAGAGAGACAGGAGGAGGAGACCAGGGACAGATACAGTCCCCAAGACCACGCCCCCGTGACCCACCTCCTCCAGCCACTCCAGCTTCAAACATGGCTGCACTGCCTAATATGTGGGTTTGGGGGGACAGTTTAAATTCAAATCATAGCCAGGCATAGTGGCATACGTTTATGTAATCCCAGTACTTGGCAGGCTGAGACAGGAGGATCATAGGTTCAAGGACAGCCTCAACAAGTAGTAAGACTCTCATCGCCTGTTTCAAAATAAAAATAAAATAGGGCTGGAGACATAGCTCAGAGGTAGGATACAAAAATTAAATTGGCAGGGCCTCCCTCTGGTAACAGTTACAGCACATGATGAGCAAAGTAAGAGTCTAATGAAACTGTGCTGGTTCATAAAACTTTTTCCTTTTCTCTTTCTCTTTTTTTTTTTTGTTTGTTTGTTTGTTTTTTTGTTTTTGCAGTACTGGGGATTGAACTCAGGGGCATTCTACCTCCGAGCTACACCCTCAGCCCTATTTTTTATTCTTTATTTTGAAACAGGGTCTCACTAAGTTGCGGAGTGCCTCACTAGGTAGCTGAGGCTGGCCGCGAACCCGGATCCTCCGGTCTCAGCTTCCCAAATGCTGGGATTACAAACGTGCACCACCATGCCCGGCCTCTTTCTCTTTTTTTTTGTACTGGGGATTGAACTCAGGGGCATTATACCTACAACCTACACCCCCAGCCCTTTTATTTTTTATTTTTTGAAACTAAGCTATGCTAAGTCACTGAGGGCCTCACTGCATTGGCTGAGGCTGTGCTCAAACCTGCGATCATACTGTGTCAGCCTCCCAAGAACTGGGCTTACAGGTGTACACCACCACACCCAACTTCTAAAGCTTTTTAAAAAGGTAGCTAAAAGTATCTGCTTACCTCAGCCTTCCCCACTCCAGAAGGTCTTGTTACATATTAAGACCCAGCTCATAAGGCACTTCTACTGTTAGTATTTCTCTCAGTCCTTGGTTTATACTTAAAAATTTGCTGTGCTGCCTGTATTCATCATTCTTATGTTTGGGGCTATATATTAGTAATTTTGAACAATGGATTTATTGAAAATGCATTAGATACTGAAATTAAACTGACTCTGAGACTTTCATATCTTACTACTCTATTTGTTATACTGTGGAAAGCAACTTTTACATGCTACCCCTTTCTTAATTTATAAGCTAGATGGGGAGCCATCATTTCACATTCCTGGTGGTACATTTCATATTCTGTTAGTACCACCAAACATGAAACAGCTTGCTAGGACTGCCAAGTCCTTTTGAGAGTTTCTCCAATATATTGATAGTCAGGGAAGCCCTCCAGTCTCTACTCTAGTATATATTATATATATATGCTACCATCTTTTTTTTTTTTTTCTTAAACCCAAGAGATTGTATTTGGATAGTCAGGTGGCTCCACTGAATACCGTTGCTTTTAACCTCCTGTTCCCCCCAGACAGATGATTTTCTAAAAATCCTCATTGGCTGGACTACATTCTCATTGAAAAGCAGGGCCTCCCTTCTCTTATCCATGATTCAAGTCTGCCAGAAGTCCTTTGAGATCCTCAAATGGCTATCCCACACTCAGGGCAGCAGTTTAAAACCATTGTGTCACAGAAAACTTGGTTTATATCTCAGAGAATTAAATTCTGCTGACTCCATCCTGCCAACTGCTTGCATTTAAATGTGCACTTAATTGGATGGGAGTTTATCCAGGCAAAGGTGGCAGATCTGTGGTCATCAGGCCATGTGGAATTGACTGTCACTCATTAGAGTTAGCCTTAAGATAAAGATTTAAATCTATTTCATTTCCTTACTCAGTATCACCCAAGTAAATAGTACTAAGATATGGGAATTAAAGGAGATTTCCCAGCCCAGAACATTGACAGCTGAAATATAATCAGTTTATAAGATTTATAATGCTATTGACTTTTCTTTTGCATCATAAATTTCACTGCTGACTTTCTGCCTGGGTTTTATTATAATATCATATCATATTAGGGAGATCAGCTTTGCTGGTGACGAATGAAAATCACTGATATGAAAAAAAATTCCCATTATCAGCTCATCACCTAATCATATTAGCATCTTTGTATCCTATTATCAGCTTTTTATATAAAATAACATCTCCTAATGACAGGGATTTCACTAATGCTCTATGAGTGGCGCTAATATCATTTGAAAGTTCTCATCATGCATATCCTTCTTGAAGGCAGAGTATATTTGTTTTCTACACAGACTTTGAAAATTGCAAATAGTTTCTAACAATTCAGGCAAAAACAAGGCTTCATAGGAAAACTATCCTCTTGGTTAGTATTGAAGGCCCTTCACAACTTTATCCTAACATTCAATTAAGAATACGATGACTAGCAAACTTTGAAAACAAAACAGATAGAAAAAAAAATTGCTGACACACTGAGGGCAATGCATTATATCTATATTACATTGCATAATGTATAAATGTATTATATATGTATATAATGTATTATGTACTTATATATAATGTATTATATATGTATATCATATATTATATCATATAATAAATATTTTACATATATACATATATATAGAGAGAGAAAGAATTTCTTTATCACTCATACAATTCTCAAAATCAAAGCAAAGCAAAGTTCAGCCAAGTTCACTGTTACCTGAGACCTCAAATGTTCTACAGCATACCTTTGTCAATGAAATTGAGTAAGAGATAAGAGAATTTTTACCTATTTCTTAGAAGGATTGAACTCAGGGACATTCTACCTTTAAGATACACCTCCAGCCCTATTTTATTCTTTTATTTTGAAACAGGGTCTCACTAAGTTGCAGATAACCTCACTAAGTAGCTGAGGCTGGCCTTGAACCTGTGATCCTCCTGTCTCAGCCTTCCAAGTTACTGGGATTACAAGCAAGCTCCATCATGCTCGGCCCAACATTCTTAAGATGGATGGGAATCTGGTGACGAAAACAAACAGCATTTCTGAAATTTGTTTTTTAGAATGTGATCGAGTCATTGAAGTTCGTGGCTATGTTTGCAAGATTCTGAAACAACCAGTCACCTTGGCGATTCAGTATGACAACCAATCGATGCAGTGAGAAAATCAATTTTAGCACCTCACTGAACTGAACTGATGCCCGTGGATGCATGCAAATCAAAGGCCCTCTGTGGCTTCCCATCACTGCCAAGACAGCTGCTTTTCCCTTGCCACTGCAAGGAAAGGTTCTCTCCTGGCCAGAATTCCCACAAAAGAGGAATCTAGCCCTTTCATGTATTTTTAAGTTCCCCTGGCACCTGGTGCCTAACTAAAAGATACTTGCTAGGCAGCAAGGACCAGCAGCATGTTGCAGGCTCCCTTGATGAATTCCTGGTCTAACCTGCCCATTCAGGATTCAGGACTAACTTTGGCTCCTACTTTGAAAGCACACTCTCACAGTTTTACAAACAGAACAGCTCTTTCCAAAATTTCTTCTAGGGAGCTTAGTTAGCAGGCCCTTATTTTAGAGCCTCATGCCTCCAGGCTCAGCCAAGACATTTCAGAATTCTTACAGTGGTTACATAATTAGCATGACCTATCTATTATCTATTGACTGACCTTCCCCACATATCACAGTGGAAATGTGCATCCTTGAAGTGGAGGAACCATGTCTTTTTTTTTCAGTATTTATTTATTTTTTTAATTAATTTATTTATTTTTCATTGGTGCATTATGATTATACATCTTTGTTAGGTACAAGCTGATAAAGGCATACATGCACACATTTCTCATTTAACCCTTCCCCAATTCCCACCCCACTCCCTCCTTCTCCCACCTTCTCAAGTTCATTTTAGTGATTGACTTTGATGTGTTCATGAAAGTACACCATGCGCATTAGGGTGTCCCCCCTCCCCCATCACCCTCTTATGTCCCATTTTCTCCCTAGCTTCTACATATTAGGGAGAGCATATGATTTTTTACTTTTTGTGACTGATTAATCTCACTTAATGTTTTCCAGTTCCATTCTTTTCCCTGCAAATAACATGATTTTGTTTTTCTTTATGGCTGAGTAAAATTCCATTGGGTATATATATCCCATAGTTTTGTAATCCATTCATCTGTTGCTGGACATCTTGGCTGGTTCCATAGTTTGGCAATTGTAAATTGTGCAGCTATAAACATAGATACATATGCGTTGGTCTGATAGTTTGGTTTCCATTCTTTTGGGTAGATACCCAGAAGTGGTATTGTTGGATCGTATGGTAGGTTCATTTCCATTCGTCTGAGGATCCCTCCAAACTGTTTTCCAAAGTGCTTGCACTAATTTGCAATCCCACCAACAATGTATTAGGGTTCCCACTTCTCCACTCTCTCACCAGCATTTGTTGTTGTTTGTGTTCTTGATGATTGTCATGCTCATTGGAGTTAGGTGAAATCTCAAAGTAGTTTTTTTTTTGTTTTTTGTTTGTTTGTTTTTTGTGTTTGTTTTTGTTTTTGTGTGTGTGAGTGTGTGGTACTGAGGATTAAACTCAGGGGCTTTCTACCTTCGAGCTATACCCCCAGCCCTATTTTTTATTCTTTATTTTGAAACCGAGTCTCACTAAGTTGCGGAGTGCCTCACTAGGTAGCTGAGGCTGGCCGCAAACCCGGATCCTCTGGTCTCAGCCTCCCAAATGCTGGGATTACAAGCATGCACCACCACACCCGGCTTCAAGGTAGTTTTGATTTGCATCTCTCTGATTTGCTAATGATGTTGAACATTTCCTCATACATTTATTGGCCATTTGTATTTCTTCTTTTGAGAAGTGTCTATTTAGATCCTGTTCCCATTTTTGATTGGATTATTTGTTTTCTTAGCTGTGAGTTTCTTGAGTTCTCTATATATCCTAATCCTCTATCAGAAGAGTAGCTGGCAAAAATTTTCTCCCACTCTGAGGGCTCTCTGTTAAGGTTTTTATAGTTTCCTTTGCTGCACCGAAGCTCTTCAATTTAATGCAATCCCATGTATTGATCTTTCTTTGAGTTGCTTGTGCTTTTGGGGTCTTGTTGAGAAAGTTTTTACCTGTGCCTATGTGTTGAAGTGCTGGTCCTATGCCCTCTTCAAGTAGCTGCAAGGTCTCTGGCCTGACTTCCAGGTCTTTGATCCATCTTGAGTTGACTCTTGTGCAGGGTGAGAAAGTGGAGTTTATTTCCATTTTCCTGCATATGGTTAACCAGTTTTGCCAACACCATTTGTAAAAGAGGCTATCTTTTTTCCAGTGTATGTTTTTGGCTCCTTTGTCAAAAATCAGTTGACTGTAAGCACGTGGGTCTGTTTCTGAATCTTCTGTTCTACTCCATTGGTCTATGTGTCTGTTTTTGTGCCAATACCATGCTGTTTTTAATACTATGGCTTTGTAGTAGAGTTTGAAGTCAGGTATTGTGATACCTCCTGCATGGTTCCTGTTGCTAAGAACTACTTTGGCTATCCTGGGTTTTTTGTTGTTCCAAATGAATTTAAGGACTAATTTTTCTATGCTTGTGAGGAGTGACCTTGGTAATTTCATGGGGATTGCATTGAATCTGTAGATCACTTCTGGGAGGATGGCCATTTTGATGATATTTATTCTGCCTATCCAAGAGCATGGTAGATTTTTCCATCTTCTAAGGTCTTCATCAATTTCTTTTTTCAGTTTTTTGTAGTTTTCCTTATAGAGGTCTTTTACCTCTTTGGTTAGGTTTATACCTAAGTATTTTATTTTGGGGGGTGCTATTGTGAGTGAAATTGTTTTCTGGATTTCTTTTTCAGTGGTTTTATGGTTGGCATAGAGGAAAGTTTCTGATTTTTTAAGACACTTTGCTGAATTTGTTGATCAGTTCTATAAGTTTTTTAGCTGATTTTGTTGAGTCTTCTAAGTATAGTATCATGTCATCTGCAAAAAGGGATAGTTTTAGTTCTTCTTTCCCTATTTTACCCATTTGATTTCCTTCTCTTGCCTTATTGCTCTGGCTAGAGTCTCAAGTACTATGTTGAACAGAAGAGGTAATAATGGACATCCTTGTCTTGTTCCTGTTTTTAGTGGGAACTCTTGCAGTTTTCTCCATTTAATATGATATTGGCTGTAGGTCTATTGTATATTGCCTCTATGATTTTGAGGTATGTTCCTTCTATTCCGATTCTCTGCAGTGCCTTTAGCATGAATGGGTGTTGGATCTTGTCAAATGCTTTTTCAGCATCAATTGAGATGATCATGTGATTTATGTCTTTGATTCTGTTTATGTGGTGAATTACATGGATTATTTTTCGTATGTTGAACCAGCTTTGCATCCCTGGGATGAACCTGACTTGGTCATGGTGTATAATTTTCTTGATGTGGTTTTGAAAGCACATTGCTAGTATTTTGTGTAGCAGTTTTACATCTGAGTTTATCAATTATATAGGCCTATAGTTTTCTTTTCTTGAGCTGTCTTTTTTGGCTTTAGTATTAATGTGATGTTGGCTTCATAGAATGTGTTTAGGTGAGTCCCATTTCATTCTATTTCCCAGAAGAGTTTGAGGAATATTGGGATTAGCTCTTCTATAAATGTTTTATAAAATTCACTTGGAAAACCATCTGGCCCTAGGCTTTTGTTTGATGGTAAACTCTTTATTGCTGTTTCTATCTCTTTGATTGCTATTGGTCGGTGTAAGTTTTCTATATCTTCTCGACTCAATTTAGGAAGGTTATATGTATCTAGAAAATTGTTGATTTCTTCTAGATTTTCCATTATGTTGGCGTATAATTTTTCAATATAGTTTCTGATGATCTTCTGTATTTCCATACTGTCGGTGGTAATATCACCTTTTTCATCTCTTATTTTGGTAATTTGTGTTGATTCTCTTTTTCTTTTGGTTAGGTTGACCAAGGGTTTATCTATCTTGTTTATTTTTTCAAGAAACCACCTTTTGGTTTTGTTGATTTTCTGTATTGTTTTTTATTCTCTATTTCATTAATTCCTGCTCTGATTTTCATAATTTCCTGTCTTCTACTGGCTTTGGGGTTAGACTGTTCTTGTTTTTCAAGGGTTTTGAGCTGTGTCATTAGGTTATTTATTTGGTGATTTTTCCATTCTTCTTATGTGGGCACTCAGTGCTATAAATTTTCCTCTTAGTACTGCCTTCAAGGTGTCCTAGAGGTTTTGATATGTTGTGTCTCTATTTGCATTGGTTTCTAGGAATTTTTTCATTTCTCCTCTTACTTCTTCTATGACCCATTCCTCGTTCAGCAGTGTGGTGTTCAGTCTCCTTGTGTTTACATGGTTATTCTGGGTCTTCTTAGAGTTGATTTCTAGTTTCACTCCATTGTGGTCTGAAAAGATGCAGGGAATTATGTTACATTTTTTGAATTTGCCAGTGCTCTCTTTGTGGCCCAGAATGTGGTCTATTTGGGAGAAGGTTCCATGGACTGCTGAGAAAAATGTGAATTCAGCTGTAGTTGGGTGAAATATTCTGTATATGTCTCACAGGTCCATTTGGTTTATGTTATTATTTAAGTACAAAGCATCTTTACTGACCTTTTTTCCAGAAGATCGATCTAGTGATGTGAGAGGAGTATCGAAGTCTCCTAGTATTAGTGTATTGGGACCTATGTGTGACTTTATATCATGCAGTTTGTTTTATGAAAGTGGCTGCACCTATATTTGGGGCATAGATGTTGATAATTGTTATTTCTTCTTGCTGGATTATTCCTTTTAGTAGTAAAAAATGACCTGCTTTGTCTCTTTTGATAAGCTTAGGCTTGAAATCTAATTTATCTGATATCATAGTTGCTCCTCCTGCTTGTCTTCGAATTCCATTGGCATGGATTACCTTACTCCAGCCCTTCACCTTTAGTTTGTGGGAATCTTAGCTTGTAAGGTATGTTTCTTGCAGGCAGCATATAAATGAATTCTGGGTTTTGATCCGTTTTGCCACCTTGTGCCTTTTTATTGGGGAGTTGAGACCATTTATATTCAGTGTGATTATTGAGAGATGATTTTTAATTCCTAAAATTTTGAGTTTTGACTTCTGTTTGTGGTAGTGTTTGTTCTTCTTTGCTTAGTTGTTTGCTTCCTGGAAATTATTGTTTCTCTGGTTCTGACATTTACTTGTTATTTCTTCTTTGTAGTTAATCTCTTTGAGTATTTTCTCTAGTGCTGGTTTGGAAGACATAAATTTTTTCAGTTTCTGTTTGTCATGGAAGGTTTTTATATCCCTGTCAATTTTGAGAGAGTTTTGCTGGGTAGGAGAATCTTGGTTATAAGTTATTTTCTTTCAGAGTTTGGAATATGTTACTCCAGCCCCTCCTGGCTTTCATGACTTGGTTTGGGAGGTCTGGAGTGATTCTAATTGGTTTGCCTCTAAATGTCACTTGTCCTTTTACTTTTGTTGCCTTTAGAATTCTTTCCTTAGCCTCTACACTAGTCAGCTTGATTATTATGTGGCATGGTGAACCTCTTCTTTGGTCTTGTCTAGAGGGGGTTCTATATGTTTCCTGCACCTGTGTGTCAACTTCTCTTTCTATGTTTGAAAACTTCTCTGATATTACTTCTTTGAAAAGGTTGTTTATTCCATTAGTTTCAACTTCTAATCCCTCTTCTATGCCTATTATTCTTAGGTTAGTTCTTTTAAAATTGGCCCAGATCTCATCGATGTTCAATTCATACTGTCAATTTTTTTTCTAGATCATGTATAATGGATTCATTTTTGGAATGGTCATCTTCTAGGAGTGATATTCTATTTTCCATGTGGTCTAATCTACTGTTTATAGTTTGTATTGATGCCTTCACTTCGATTATTGCATCTTTCACATCCTTCACTTCCCTCAAGGCTTCTCTATGATTCCTGCTCAGGGTGTCAGATTCTTTGTTTATTTGTTCCTTTATTTCTTTCTAGCTCTCTCTGCATTCTTTCTGGATGTTTTGTAACATTTCTATTATTAAAGATCTGAATTGTTTTTCTGGTAAGCTCTGCCATTCAGTGTCATTGAGTTCTGTTATTCTGGGGTAGTGTTGACTCATTGTTTCTTTGCTATTTTTCCTTCCCATGGTTTCCCTGTTCTTAAATTTATAACTTTGCTGCTCTTGCACGCTTTCTCTAAATTTATAGGTTTCCTATTTTTATTTTCTCTCTGTGAATAGTATCTTGTACTGAGTTGCAATTACTCTGGTACTTCTTCTGCCTGCTGTATTGGTATCTTTGGTGGGTTTCAGGTGTTGACTTCTAGGGTCTAGCAAAAGCTAACAAAGCAACCAATCCTCTGAACAAACATAGATAAATCGAAGCAATGCAAAATAAAAACAGAGTCAAAACAAAACAAAAAACAACAGCAAGAAACAAAATAAAAATCCCTGCAAGTTTGTAAGAACAGACCTGATTTGGCCTCTGTAGATCTTTTGGGTAGATCCCTGATGCTGTTGGTGGCAGACAAAATGGCAGCTGACTAGATGGTGGCTGCTACTGCCACGCATGTGCCGGCTCCCCCATTCTCCCTGTTCTGCTCTCTGAGTTCCGACCAACTGCCCCTGTTGCTTAACTCACTTTTCTACTGCTTTGCTTCTCTTTCCTTCCATCAAGAAGCTGTCCCACGGCAGTTTTGATTCAAGCTCTGCAGTGCAGTTATCTCTGCTCTGGCTCTGTAGGGAGAGGTGAGCTGGGATGGCCCCTCGCGGGCTTAAGCTGGTCGTACCACACGTTCCGGTCACTGTTGAAGGTGCCTTGATATGCTGCCTGGCTAGGATGAGGAGTTCAGGAGTTGGTCACTCCATCTCTGGTTGGTGGGGATGCAGAAGGTCATTTTATATTTCTTTGTCAGTAGACCCCACGCTGGAGTCAATGGCAGCTGCCACTCAGTGGTGTGGCGCCTTGGCCATACAGACTGGCTTCTTTGCTCTCCCTGGTTGGCCTTCCAGATTCTGATCAGCTGTATTTCAGTTTTCGTAGTGTTGTTCACCTTTTTGTTGCTTTTTTTCTTCTGACAGGAAGCTGCCTCTATGGCTGATTTGAATCGAGCTCACAGCACCTTTTGAGAGGTGTCTCATTCTGATGCCATCTTCCCGGAAGTCCTTAGTTAGCTTTTTTTAAAAAAAAAAAAAAAAAAAACCTCAATTTTTTTTTTTTTCAGTACTGGGGATTGAACTCAGGGGCGTTCTACCTCTGAGCTATACCCCCAGCCCTATTTTTTATTCTTTATTTTGAAACCAGGTCTCACTAACTTGTGGAGTGCCTCACTGGGTAGCTGAGACTGGCCTCGAACCCGGATCCTCTGGTCTCAGCCTCCCAAATGCTGGGATTACAAGCGTGGGCTACCATGCCTGGCTTCTCAATTATTTTTTAAAGTATGGATTCCTGGACTCTGCTCCCCCCAAAATGTCTTATTTAGTAGGTGGTAGATTGAGTATAGGTATTTAACAAATAAGTTGGGTGTGGTGGCACAGTCCTGTAATCCCACTACTTGAGAGGCTGACAGGAGAATCACAGGTTCTAGGACAGCCTCAGCATATGGTGAGACTCAATAACTTAGTGGGACCCTGTTTCAAAAACAACACATAAAATAAAAAGGGCTAGGGATATAGCTCAGAAGTAGAATGCCCCTGGGTTAAATCACTGATACCACAATAAGATGAAATAAAAATTTAACAAACAGCCAAACTGCCATGCTTTGATTTAAAATATCAATTATCTTACAATAGCCTGATCTATTTCTTATTAAAATATATATGTGTGTGTGTGTGTGTGTGTGTGTGTGTGTGTATGTAGCCAGGTGCAGAGACACTTGCCTGTAATCCCAGTACTTAGGAAGCTGGGACAGGAAGATTGCAGGTTGGAGGCTAGTATACAGTAACTTACAAAGATCCTGTTTCACAATAAAAAGTGCCAGGCATATAGCTGAGAAGTAGAATGCCTCTGGGTTCTATACCTAGCACCACAAAAAAAATTTTTTTATAATCTATATAAATGTTTGATACAAGCAAAATTTTGGGAGTTGACTCATTTCTGTGGCAAGTATCTATTTTTGCTGTCATTTTGATGCATTGCCCATTTAAATGTAAGAGAATGGTCAAGCATTGAAAACATATTTCCAGCCATGAGTTCCAGTGGAAGTGAGTTAGGACGCAAACCTAGTAAAATGGGTGGAAATACTTTCACACAGAATGCCAGACATTTTTAGCAAATGTCTCTCTACACTTGGCTTTTTTGGGTTACCTGAGCCTCAGCATATTTCCCAGCATCCAGCTGCAGTAGAGAATACACTCATCTTCCACAAAGTTCCCAGCCTCAGGGAAGGGTGAGAAGAGTCAAAGCAGCCTAGTGACACAGTTGAGGCAAGTCAACAGACCAAAAGAGAAAGCGAGAGAACACACATTTCCTGGGCAGTGAGATAGAAGCCAAACAATGTAGAGAAGATAAGATTTTAAATGCCCCATCTCTAGCCAGGTGTGGTGGTGCACACTTGTAATCTCAGTACTTGGGACGCTGAGACCAGAGGATCTGGCTTTCAGCCAGCCTCAGCTACCTAGTGAGACTCTGTTTCAAAATAAAGAATAAAAAATAGGACTGGGGATGTAGCTCGGAGATAGAATGCCCCTGGGTTCCATCCCTAAAAAAAAAAAAAAAAAGCCTCATCTTTGCAGCTTCCTCAACTCCTCTTTCCAAAGGAGGTCATTCCTTGTCCTGAGCTCCTGCCCCCATATGGGTATGTCTATATTATGGTGATTTTTAAAACATGATGTACTTTGTTATCTCCACTGGGCAGCAAGCTCCTTTTGGATAGGATTTGTGACTTACCATGCCATGGTTAAGAGCTTGCTCTAAAGGTAGACCCCAAATTAAAATCCGCATCTGCCACTTATGGGCTATGCAGGCTAGGAAACTTATCCCCAAACTTCAGCTTCCTTGTCTGCAAAGTGGATATGATAAATTCCCTAGAAGTATGGTTGCATGGATTAAGTGAGATAACCCATGTAAACTACTGAGCAGACTTGCATTGCCAGTATTTGATAAATTTAGTTCTTATAAATTATTAGCTGGGCATGGTGGGGCATGCCTGTAATTCTAGGACTGCAGAGGCTGAAACAAAAGGATTGCAGGTTTGAGGCCAGCCTCAGCAACTTAGTGAGACCCTATTTCAAAATAAAAAATAAAATAGGGCTTGGGGGTATAGCCCAGAGGTAGAATGTCCCTGGATTCAATCCCCAAAATTTTAAACATAAATAAATAAACAGCCAATCTGGGAGCTAAGTACAGCTTGTGATAAGTGAAATAGAAATGAGGACCTCTGCTACCCATCCAGCCACAGCCAGCCTCCAGCTCCAGATGGAGGAAGACAGAAGACAAGGACAGTCACTGGTCACTGCTGACCACCCTAAGTATTTGCTAAAAGCTTGCATAAAGTATCTGACCGTACGCACCTGGACAAAACCCAGCATGGCAGATGTCTATGGTCTCCCCCTTGGCCCAACCCCTTGTCTTCTTAGCTCTTGAGATTTCCCCACTCTATGGAAAGAAGACGTAAAGGAAAAAGAAGCTGAAGAACCTCAAGGGGAAAGCCTTCCCCAGCACACTCTTGGTTGGCAGCCCCTCCACGGCTTGCCTGAGGTGATCCTGCCATTGTGATTACCAACAGACCTCTTCTCACATGTCTAGTTTGGATGACAAGTTCTGTGGATTTCCAGCCTCCAGGTGAAGGGCCAAAATCCCTCCTGGGCCACTAACTTGGCCCAGGTTGGAAGCAGCTGGGGCCATCCTGCAACACCAGCCCCATGGGCAGACAGAGAGGGGAAGCAATCAGTAGGGGAGACTTCCTCTGAATGCAAACTGCTGGCCACTTCACCAGCCCTGCCCTGAGGCAGGCTGTATCCCTGGAGACTCTTTAGTCCAGGACCCCCATCAAAGGTCCTCCTGCTCAGGGAAGAAGGAGCTCCAGGGCAGTCTGTGCTTTCTGGAAGATTCTTGAGAAGACTCTCCACCTAGGTCCTAGCAGGGAACCCAGTCAGTACAAGAAACTCAAAATATTAACTTTTACTGGTTTTGATGATCATAACAATTTTGGATATGGGACAAAAGGCTAACAAACAGGTCACAGGCTATCCAAGGTACAAGTCGAAAATAATCACAAAAATGCACAATCAGCCGCAATAACTAACTCCGGTCAAGCAATTTACATTCACCGTGTGCTTCCATGCTCTTGGCCTCTCTTCCCACCATGAGGTCGGCACTATTAGCCCAAAGTCTGTAAATGAGAAAAAAGGCGCCTGAGAAAGGTTTAAAGGATTTGTCAAGGTCGCACAGCACACAAGTGACTGACCTGGAACCTGGATCCAAGTCCTTTGATTTCATAGCTTGTAATTCTCTCTAATGCAGAGTCACATCATATTCAGATTAACTTGAATTCAATTATACATTCTCTGGGGTTGAGGGGAGCAAAGCAAAGAGAAAAGGAAAGTGACAAGGAAGAGCCACTTAAATAGTGCAGCAACAGTCGGGCTTGGTGGCACACACCTGTAATTCCAGGATTTTAGGAGGATTACACAGAAATAAAATAATAGTGTATGTATATGTAGGAATATCTCAGACTCATGCTTTTTCTTTCCTTTTTTTCCTTTGGTGGTGATACTGGGGATTGAAAGGTTGAAGAAAGGGTGCTCTGCCACTGAGCTACACTCCCAACCTGTTAAAAACATTTTTGTTTGTTTGTTTAGAAGCAGGATCTTGCTAGGTTGCTGAGAGTCTCACCAAGTTCCCAAGGCTGGCTTTGAACCTGCAGTCCTCCTGTCTTAACCTCCCAAGTACTAGGAATACAGACGCACACCACTGCCTGGGGCTCACACCCATGCTTTTAACACCCATGTGCCATGGAATGGGCGATTACTTGGAAGCATGATGATGCCATTCATTCAACTAGACTCCATCTCACCTCTCTAAAGGTGATTCTAAGACTTAAAGACATGTGTTTAAGAACAACATGGACACAAAATACAGATGAACACAGCTAGTTGATCTTGTGTTCAACCCAAGGAACAACCATGTGTTGGGCAATGGAGAATAAAAACTTAGTGAAGGAGAGTGTCCCGCCTCCTCGTGGCACTTTTCATTGGTTTTAACTCCCACACCAGCTGTGGCTCCTCCACTGTCCAGCATATCACAGGTGAGAAAGTGTTTCCACAGAGCCACCTCACCCGATCCTGCCCACAGTTCTGAGATGAGAGAGGGAGGACAGATAAGGATGTCCCAGCATATTCTCATTTTCTCTCTCTCTCTCTCTCTCTCTCTCTCTCTCTCTCTCTCTCTCTCTCTCTCCACTCGAGCTACAGGGAAGGAGGACTATGTCAAAGGGAACCAAGACTCATTTAGATCAGAGTCCTAACAGTGGGGTTTCCAGGGCTGGTAGTACCTGAGCTTGGTCCAGAAGCCACAGAGCTGCCTGCCTCAGTGCAGATGCCCACTCCCACTGAGAACATGCTGGACTGAGGCTGGACAATCTTCCCATAAAGCACGACACCAGTAAGCCTCCTGGGCTCTTGACAACTCAAGGGAGCTGAAAGGAGCCCAACATGACTGTAAATAATTTCTTTTCTTTTCTTCTTTTTTTCTTTCTTCCTTCCTTTTTGTGTTTTGAGTTTGTTTGTTTGTTTGTTTGTTTGTTTGCAATGCTGGGGATCAAACCCAAAGCCTGGCTCATGTTAAGCAAGCACTCTAGCACTGAGCTACACCCCAGCCCTTGTAAATAAACATCTTGATCATGTTGAAAGATAAATGCCCACAACCACACATCTGTTGCCTTTTTTTCTTTCTTTTTTTTTTTTAATGAAGAAATTTGAAATATGGGGCTGGGCACAGTGGTACACATCTATAATCCCAGTATTTGAAAGGCTAAGACAGGAGCATTGTAGCTTCCAGGCCAGCCTCAGCAAGTTATCAAGATCCTATTTCAAAATAAAAAGGGCTGGGGGTGTAGCTCAGTGATAGGGCACCCCCAAGTTCAGTTCCCAGTACCACACATACACACTTTTTATATATATACACATGAAGAAACTTGAACTCTCTGGCAGGCCTTATTTCACGATTGCAAATTTCTTCCCACTATAAGAATGAAGAAAAAAATCCAAACAGTATTTGAGGTATAAGAACCAGTCCTGTCTGGAATGAGACACTTGCTTCATTGGGCAGCCTATCGGCTAATTCATGGCTCTTCCTTTATTTCCTATACAGACCACAGCTATATAAAGTGATGTTAGAGACCCCTGTCCTTTACTGACTTACTGAACTGATTGTCTCTAGAGCCGGTTCCCATTCTAAGCATATGATGCCAAAGCAGGCTATGCCACTCCACCTTGGGGGTGTCCAAAAGAATGGGCTCCCAGGGCACATGGTCATTAAACATCTTTTTGTGCCCAGGTGCCAGCACCTTTCACCAAGGTATAAATTGAACCAGGCACAGAGGTACATGCCTGTAACCCCAATACTCGGGATGCTGAAACAGAAAAATCATGAGTTTGAGCCAGCCTCAGCAACTTAGCAAGAACATGTTTCAAGATAAAAAAAAATAAGAAAAGGGCTAGGGGTATAGTTTGCAGGTAAAATACTCCTGGATTCAATCCCCAGTAACACACACACACACACACACACACACACACACACACACACACACACATATGTAAGCTCAGTTATGTAGTATGGCTCCCTGTTATGCAAGAGTTTCTGAATATAAACTCACCTGATGTTTATCTAGCTGAAAAAAAGCCTCTGGTTTCCAGCCACCTGCACAAGTCCTGTTCTGTACCTCCATAGCACTCTGAGTGTTAGCTTTTGCTTTTTTAGCTTTTAAGGACTTCTTTTCCATTTTCAAGCCCAGATAGATATACATTTAAGGGCTTCTGCTATATTTAATTCAGTATGTCTGTGTTCAGAGATCCAAGAGAATGTCCCATGACACCCAGGATTGCCATGTCCCAGGCAGTCTCCATCAAAATGTTGTGCATAGTCAGGTGTCGTGGTGCACGACTGTAACCCCAGTACTTGGGAGCCTGAGACAGGAGGACTGCAAGTTCAAGGTCAACCTCTGCAATGTAGCAAGACTCTCAGCAACCTAGCAAGACCCTATTTCAAAAACAAAAACTAGCTGGGCGTGGTGGCGCACGCTTGCAATCCCAGCATTTGGGAGGCTGAGACCGGAGGATCCAGGTACACAGCCAGCCTCAGCTACCTGGTGAGGTACTCCACAACGTAGGGAGACCCGGTTTCAAAATAAAGAATAAAAAAAAAAGGGCTGGGGGTATAGCTTGAAGGTAGAATGCCCCTGAGTTCAATTCCCCAGTACCGAAAAAAAAAAAAAAAAAAAAAAAAAACAACTAAAAAAGGGCTGGTGATGTAGTTTGGAGGTATAATGTCCCTGGGTTCAATTCCCAGCATCACACATACACACACACACATACACACAAAAAAAAGTTTGTGTATTTGGACATTTTTTAGTTCTTATGAGATATCAGACACTATGAAGGTACAGAGACCACAAATGTGAGAGAAAAAATGCCTGTTTCCAACGGCTCATGGTCTAGAGAAAAAGAGAGACAAGCTCCAGTACCAGTCCAGTACCAGTGCCACACTAGCCCCATGGTACTGGACAAAAGGAGGAAGGACAAAGAGACAAAAGGAGGAAGGGCAAAGAGAGATGAGCCCCTGACTGGTAGGAAAACCAGATAAGGACCCTCCTGAAGGACTGCTGGACGCAAACCCATCTGTGATCAGCGTTTGGGTAAAACAAATTAACCCTGGTCAGAACCTGTTTCAAAATACAATAGAGCGTAACGTCAAGTGGGTTGTTAGACTAATCCTCAAGAAGCCTGGGTCAGTCCTCACCCTGCTTCTGTGTGAACTTGAGCAAGGTACCACACACTGTACACCACCTCCTCACCATGTTATGTGACCGTTTGGGGGTTCAATTATCTCCAAGACCCCATCTAGCTGGAAACTATGATTATATACGTAATGGCCATTATTTTCCCCACAATGCGAGCATTTGTATAAAGTCTCTTAAGAAAATAAAGCTAAACATACCTATTTGCCAAACCTGACATATGCAAATTTAACTAAAGTAGCACACACAAAAGAAGAAAACAGAAACAAAGCAAAAGACTAAAAAGAGGAGGAATTGCTCAAGAGCATCGGACACAACCAGCGCAATCACACAGGAGCACAGCAAAACAAAACTGTCCACAACCAGTGTGCAGAAAGTCGTTTTGACTGAATGTCCGTGGGTCATCTTTGTGACCCCAAACTTCAAGTTACAAATCTCCTCTCCACTGCTAAGCACGGAGGGAGCTTTAATAAATACAAATTGGTTATGAGGAAAGACTGAGAGCTCATTTCATGGGGTTCGTGGGGTGCCATGAGATAGCCTATCAACCTGCCCCAGCAACAATGGGTCCTGTCTCCTGACAATCTGTCCACTCCCTTAGCAGTAATGAGCTCGGTTAATCCAATACACAAGCCGCCGGGATCGAAAATAACAAAAATGCATGTCCTCAAGAGCACAGGTCAGTATGAAGCGAGGTAAATTATGATTTTACATGCGCAGGGTCTTTTTACTTCAATTGCTCACCAAGTTCTGAATGTGCTGTTTACAATTATTAGCTCAGCTCTGCCAAAGTTGTCTCCCTGTCCCGCTACCAAGGCCGCCAAAAGGGGAAGCGCAGCGCCATCTGCTGTCCATAGCAGGGGAGAGGCGTGTCGGCTAAGGAATTAAAGGAGTTCCTCCAAACTGCCTTATATTTTCCAAAACAATTTTCTCCACTGTATGATTATACATGAGATTTGTTTGTTATGTGTGTATTACTGGAGATTGAGCCCAAGGGCATTCTACCTCTGAGCTACACCCACCTTCAGCCAGGTTTTGGGTTTGTTTGGGTTTTTTTTGAGGGGGGGGGGTGTTTGTTTGTTTGTTTGTTTGTTTTGAAACAGGATCTCACTAAGTTGCTGAAGGCCTCTATAAATTGCTGAAGCTGGCCCCGAACCTGTGATCATCCTGTCTCAGCGTCCCAACTACTGGGATTACAAGCATGTGTCACCACACCCAGACTAATTTTTTGTTTTGAAACAGGGTCTCACTTGGTTGCTGAGAATCTCTCTACATTGTTGAGGCTGGTCTTGAGCCTGAGATCCTCCTGTCTCAGCCTCCCAAGTACTAGGATTACGAACTTGGGAAACTTAGTTTACATTTTAATTTCTTGGCTTCAGAGAACCACAGCATGCACTTCGTGATATAATATCTGACCGTAATTATTTATAGTGCTGTTCTGTGCATTCATTTTACATACCAGAAGATTAATGCCACACACAGAAGCTGATACATATGCAAATATGAAGGGAACTATTAAAGAGGGAAAAACAAATGCTGTTATGGAAGAAACAGTACCTTTGAATTAAGATAAATATTTTTAAACTAACATTGAAATTTAAAGCAATTTTTATTAAAAATTAGTTTGCTTTCCTTAAAAAGCTGAAACTTTGCAGGGCCTGGTGATGCATGCTTGTAATCCCAGTACTTGGGAGGCTGAGACCATAGGATCTGGGTTCGGGACCAGCTACTTGGTGAGGCTCTCTGCAACTTAGTGAGACCCTGTTTCAAAATAAAGAATAAAAAATAGGGCTGGGGGTGTAGCTCAGAGGTAGAATGCCCCTGGGTTCAATCCCAAGTACTGCAAAAAAAAAAAAAAGAAAGAAAGAAAGAAGAGCTGAAACTTTTCACTGAGCTTACTGATTTTTTTCTTAACTGGAATCAGAATGTAATTCTATTTTAATACAGTCTATTCTCAGAGCTGATAGTAGGCTACTAAGATTCTTTCCATGATGAATGAGTAAGTACTGTTTAGGACTAGATACTGGCTTTCTAACTAGGATGATCTGGACCTTGCATGTTATGACCAAAGAAGGGAAAGGGGGTAAACAGAACATCTTGAAATACTTGCCTACAGTGACACCATCTCTAAGGATCACTATCATGGCAGGGACCTGGACAGCAGTGCTCAGAAGCAGTTTCCTGAGGCCACTTCCTCCCAACATCAATTCCAGTAGATACTTATTAAGTTTCTATTCTTATAACTTAAGGTTAGAGTAACAACAAGGCATAAACTATGCTTTTTTTTTTTTTTTTTTTTTTTTTTTTTTTTTTTTTTTTTTTTTTTTTTTTTTTTTTTTTTTTTTTTTTTTGCGGTACTGGGGATTGAACTCAGTGGCATTCTACCTCCAAGCTATTCCCCCAGCCCTATTTTTTATTCTTTATTTTGAAACCAGGTCTCGCTAAGTTGCAGAGTGCCTCACTAGGTAGCTGAGGCTGGCCGCGAACCCAGATCCTCCGGTCTCAGCCTCCCAAATGCTGGGATTACAAGCGTGCGCCACCACACCCGGCTAACTATGCTTATTTTTATTACAAATATTTCCCAAAATATAAGGAGAGAACACGACATTTAAAATAACAACATGCCGGGCGTGTACTGAATAATACTGCTATTTTAGGGATTATAGTTATGTGCCACCATGCCCAGCTATAAATTCAATTTTTTACATACACTCTGTTTTTTTGTTTTTTGTTTTGTTTGTTTGTTTGTTTGTTTGTTTTGTGGTACTGGGGATTTAACTCAGGGGCATTCTACCTCCAAGCTATACCCCCAATCCTATTTTTTTTAATTCTTTATTTTGAAACAGGGTCTCACTAAGTTGCAGAGTGCCTAACTAGGTAGCTGAGGCTGGTCACGAACCCAGATCCTCCAGTCTCAACCTCCCAAATGCTGGGATTACAAACGTGCACCACCATACCTAGCTTATACCCTGTTTATGAGATGTTAATTTGGGCAAACTTTTTACCTCATTATATGACTTTTAAAAGTAGTACCGAGGGTTAAATGAGAAATGTGTGCATGTATGCCTTTATCAGCTTGTACCTAACAAAGACTTATGATTACAATGCGCCAATTAAAAAAATAAAATTAAAAATAAATAAAAGTAGTACCATTACTTAGCAGAATGCACTAACTCAAATGAGCTTCCAAAAGGGTTTGTCAATTTAGTTGTATTAGTTAGCATTCCATCACTATGATAAAATACTTGTGATAATCAGCTTAAAAAGAAGAAAGGTTTATTTTGGATCACAGTGCCAGAGGTTTCAGTCCTTAGTTAGTTGGCCCTGCTGTTTTGGGTCTGTGGCAGCATGGCACACTATGGCAGGAGCATGTGGCAGAGGAAGCCTATTCTCTTCATGAAGGCTGGGAAGTGAAGAAAGAGAAGGAGGAGGCAGTGTTCCAATATCCCTTTAAGGGTTTGCCTGCAATGATCTAATCCTTCAACTGTGCCTCACCTCTTAAAGGTTTCCATCATCTCCCAATAGTACCACAGGCTGGTAATCAAGCCTTTAACACACAGGGTTTTGGGGGACACTTATCCAAGTCACACCAGATGTCAAAACAGTTTTCATCCTTGTCTGCTACTTAAGTCTCTGTCAAGCTTTTCTTGTTGTAATATATATAGAGACCAAAAACTATTCATAAAATTAATATTTTCATACATCAACTAATGGACACACTATGTTACAAAAAGTCCATTTTCTCCCCTCAAACTCCATTTTTTTTGTGTGTGTGTGGTACTAGGAATTGAACTCAGGGGTGTTCTACCTCCGAGCTATACCCCCAGCCCTATTTTTATTCTTTATTTTGAAACCGAGTCTCACTAAGTTGCGGAGTGCCTCACTAGATAGCTGAGGCTGGCCGCGAACCCAGATCCTCCGGTCTCAGCCTCCCGAATGCTAGGATTACAAGCGTGCGCCACCACGCCCGGCTCCTCAAACTCCATTTTTAACTAATCAAGCACTTCCTCAAAGAAATACAAATAGCCAGGTGTGGTGGCCTATAATTCTAGTACTTAAGATGCTGAGACAGGAGGATCACAGGTTTGAGGACTCAGCAACTTAGCAAGACCTTTGGCAACTTAACAAGATCCTGTTTCAAATTTTAAAAATTAAGCTGGACATGGTGGTACATCCTTGTAATCCCAGAACTTGGGAGGCTAAGATAGGAGGATTGCAGGTTTGCAGCCAGCTTCAGTAACTTAGGGAGGCCCTCCAAAATGTAGTGAGATGCTGTTTCAAAATAAAATAAGGTCAGGGTGTAACTCAGAGATAGAATGCCCTGGGTTCTAGCCTCAGCACCACCAAAAAAAAAAAAAATTTTTTTTTTAGTTAAAATTAAAAAGGGCTGGAATTGTGGCTAGAGGATGGAATACCCTTGGGTTCAATCTCCAGTACCAAGGGAAAAGAAAAGAAATAAAAAGCATTCCTAAGAAGCAAGTGGTCAAGTTCCCCAGCCAAGTCATGAGAGTCTGCATAATGAGCAATTCAGATACACCATGATGCATTTTTACACACTTGAATAAACCCAGAAAAGGATCAAAAAGTACCAGTGTAATGCTTAGTGCTTAAGATATCCAGTATTCTAGCAAACTATGTTCTTATTAAGTATCGAAGTACATATTTCGTTCTTAATAATACTGTTATATTAGTAACTTGGGGGAAAAATGGTAAAGATGATTCCTTCATGTATCCCAAACCCAATGACTCGATTTTTAATTTATGCAATGAATAAACCTGCACTTGTGTTTTTACCCAGAGACAGGACCACACCCACAAAGGTTTCAATGGGTGCCCAGATGTGCAGCTGCAAAGCTTCCAGGGAAAATGTCTTGGTCTGCACATGAAAAAACTAAAAAAGACAAAGATAAACCAGAAATGCTTTCTTCAAAACAAAACAGTACAGCTTACTAAAATAAAAAGATTGTCACTCTGGAAAAAAAAAAGAGCACAAAAAATTTTCAAAAAGTACTCTTCAAAGCGACGGAGTTATTTGAAGATGAAGGAGTCAAAAGAAAACGCCTGGCATTTGTGTCTAGCTCGCTCCCCTGGCACACAAGGGATCAGACAGAGCACTGTCAGCAGCTTGAGAAATGCAGATGAAAATATACTTGAAATTGACTCATGATGCCGTGGACCCCATTTTTTGAAGTCAGTACTTCTTCATTAATCTTATTTTCATATATCTTTAGTTGTCCATACTTATGGGTATGGTGAGACAGTTTATACATATACAGTGTATAATAACCAAATCAAGGTCATTAGCACTTACACCTCCTTAAGCATTTATTATTTCTTTGTGTTAGAAACTTTTGAACTCCTTTGTTCTATTTCCTTGTAAACTAATAAGTTGTGGTGAACTTATTACAGTTGCCCCATGGTTTCACAGAACAGTAGAACTATTCCTCCTACCTAATTGTATTTTAGTACCCACCATCCTCCAACCTCCCTCAGTCCTTGGCCCTCCTCCCCTTTTCTAGCCCCCATTGACCACCATTTTACTCCACTTCTCAGAAATCAGCTTTCCTAGCTTCCACACATGAGTGAGGACAGGCAGCATCCGCCTCTCTGTGCCTGGCTCATTTCATAAGGAGCCATTTAACATAATGTCCTCCAACCCCACCCACGTTGCCACAAATGACAAGCTTTTATTCTTATGACTAAATAATATTCCATTGTGTATGGACACCACATTTTCTCTGTCCATTGACCTGTCAACAGACACCTAGGTTGATTCCCTATCTTGAACTATTAAAATTGATACTTGTTAGGAAGAGCTATAAGTCATCATTAAAAACTTGATTTTACTCTGTGTGTGTGTGTGTGTGTGTGTGTGTGTGTGTGTGTGTGTGTGTGTGTGTATGCCAAAGATTGAACACAGGGGCATTCTATCTCTGAGCTACACCCCCAGCCCTTTTTTCTTTTTTTTTTTTTTTTTTAAATAGGTTCTCACTAAATTGCTGAGGCTGGCCGGAAACCTGCAATCCTCTTGTCTCAGCCTCCCAAGTAGTAATGTCATTTTCTTCTGGCACCTCATGGTATCTAGTGGTACTCAACAAAGACAAAATGTTGAGGAAGAAAGAATAAGGAGCCAGGACTCGAGAGATGTACATTTCAGGCTGAACTAGGACTTACAGAGGCCATAAATCATAAATTATACTCTCAAGCCGGGCGTGGTGGTGCACGCTTGTAATCCCAGCATTCGGGAGGCTGAGACCGGAGGATCCGGGTTCGCAGCCAGCCTCAGCTACCTAGTGAGGCACTCCGCAACTTAGTGAGACTCGGTTTCAAAATAAAGAATAAAAAATAGGGCTGGGGGTATAGCACAGAGGTAGAACGCCCCTGAGTTCAATCCCCAGTACCGCAAAAAAAAAAAAAAAAAAAAAAAATTATACTCTCATACCAATATGTAATTAAAATAGAAACAATAGTAAGCCATAAATTAGATGTAACAGAGTCCTTATTTTTTTCCATAATGAACAATAAATTTTTTTGTAAAACATTTCCCTTTTTTTCTACCTCCAAGCTACAGCTCTAGTCCTTTTTATATTATTATTTCTTTATTTTGAAAAAGGGTATCACTGAGTTGATAAGGCTGGCCTTGAACCTGTGATCCTCCTGTGTCATCCTCCCAAATACTTGGATTATAGGCATGTGCCATCACACCTGGCTACAACATCTCTTTTTTGCAAGATGGAGTGTAGAAGGAAACACACCAAGAGATGTTGTGTGCATATATAAATGTATCACTTTGAATCTCACTATGATGTATAATTGCATTGCATCAACAAAATTCTTTTAGAAAAATATCAGAAGCTAAATAAATATTTTTCCTCCCCCCCCCAAAAAAAATTCTTCAATTACCCATTGTAGTTTCTTATTGACAGAACCAAATGGGAAGCCAACCAGCAAGGGGTTCTGGGAAACGTAGTTTGCTCAACAGCAAGGGATTCTGGGAAATGTAGTTTGCACACCCCTAGCCCCAGGAGTGCAGAGCTTAGTATAAACAGTGGGTGAGGGACTGAGAAATAACAGTTGGCTAATACAGTCTGTGTTAGAGGCCTCCCCACCCTGAAACACCTCCTGTGTTCAATGCTCTGCTCCCATGTTTAATAGCTCAAACCAGCTTTTGATCCACACCTCCAGGAAAAATGTTCCCCCCAGTATTTCCCATCTCAACAAATAACAATTCTGTTTCTCTTCAGCTCATATTACAACTGATCTTCCTTTTTCTCTCATCCCACATTCGATCTGTCACCAAGTCCTGTCAGCTCTGTGCTCAAAATATGCCAAGAATCTGACCACTGCTCATTACCTTCACTTCTGTGACCCTGTGAGAGCTTCTATCTGGACTTTCTTTGGGGAGGGAGTCGGAGGAGATAAATTCTAGGGATTGAACTTAGGGGCTCATGCATGCTGAGTACATGCTCTACGCCCTCAGCCCCACTGCATCTGGATTTTTTGTTGTTGTTGTTGCAGTACTGGGGATTGAACTCAGGGGCATTCTACCTCCGAGTTATACCCTCAGCCCTACTTTTTTTTTTTTTTTATTCTTTATTTTGAAACCGGATCTCCCTAAGTTGCGGAGTACCTCACTGGGTAGCTGAGGCTAGCCTCAAACCCGGATCCTCCGGTCTCAGTCTCCCAAACATGGGGATTACAAGCATGCACCACCATGCCCGGCTTGCATCTGTATTTTTACGATGGTCTCCTAACCCACTCCATCCACAAGTCTATTCCCAATGCAACAGGCAGAGGGATCTAGCTAAACCTAAATTAGATCACATCACTCCTCTGCTTAAAATTCTACAAGAATTCTACATTACATTAAAGAGTAAAACCAGAGTTTAAAAGGTCACATTATCAGAAAGACCTGTTCTGATCACCTTATATAAAACAGCGACCCCATCCACACTCCCCTGAACCGGCTTTACTTTTCTTCATAGGGTATATCACCATCTAACCCATTATGTACTTAGAGTTTTATGTCCCTGCTATAGATAACGTATGTCCCCCATTTATATATTGAAGCTCTAACCCCCAATTCAATAGTATTTGGAGATGGAGCCTTTGGAAAGTAATTAGGTGTAGATGGCAGGCAATTGTAATCCCAGTACGTGGGAGGCTGAGAAAGGAGGATCCCAAGTTCAAGGCCAGCTTCAGCAAGTAAGAAGAAACATCCTAGAGTTTGCTTCCCCTCTTCTATCCCACCAGGCAAGAGAGAGCAGAGAGTGTTTACCTGCAAGTCTAGGAAGGATTTCTTTGATCTCAGACTTCCCAGCCTCCAGAGCTATGAGAAAATGAATTCCAGCCATGTAAGCCATGCAGTGAGTAGCACTTTGTAAGGCAGGTAGCCCAAGCTCTCTAAGGAAGGACTAGGACAATCCCACTCTCCCTGCCAGATTATAAAGACCAGATTTTGTTTGGTTCACCATTGTAGTTACCAGCCCACACACAATATATTTGCATAATGACTAAATGACGGAATGATGCCCAATGTCTCAGCTACAATGTGGCATAGCTTGAATGAGCTCAGAGGCTAGCTGATGGTCACAGCAAAGTAGGGGTAAATTCAAGACTTAATGTTTAAGTTTAAGATTAATGTTTAAGATTAAACAGTTGTATGAATGTAATTTACAAATGCAATGCAAGCAACCTACCTTGAACACTCTACTACATTCAGAAAATGCAAATATCAATCCTGCTTCTTTAACTTTCTTCTGTTTAAAAGGAGTGCTCACCACTACTTCATTTATCCTGCCACAGACTTCAGCTGGTGAATAGCATTTGGGGATTCAGAAAGTGCAGCATTAAAGTGCATTCAGCCAGATGTAGTGGTGCATACCTGTAATTGAAGTTCTTAGGAGGTTGAGACCGGAGGGTTGCAGATTTGAGGATAGTCTCAGCAACTTAGTAAGGCCTTGTTTCAAAATAAAAAAATCAAAAAGGCTGGGGGTGTAGCTTGGAGGTAGAATGCCCTGGGGTTCAATCCCTAATACCTCCCCCAAAAGTGCATTCCACATCCCAACCACAGACATGTGTTTATTTCTTGAAAGTCAGCACACAGCTAGCTTCCCAGAACAAGAGTCAACTGATGCTCTTGGTATCTTCATTGTTTTTTGTTGTTGTTGTTTTGTTGTTGTTGTTGTTTGTACTAGGGATTGAACTCGGGGGAAATCTACCTCTGAGCTACAACCCCAGCCCTTTTGATTTTTTATTTTGAAACAGGGTCTCTCTAAGTTGCTGAGGCTGGCCTCAAACCTGTGAAACTCCTGCCTCAGCCTCTCAAGTACTAGGATTACAGACATGTGCCAGGGGCAATCAGCTGAAGTCTTGACCTAAACTACAGCTGCTTCCTTAATTCCCCTAGAGGGAAGGACTGCTGTTAAAGAGACACAATTCACAATGCACATTAGCTCTTGATAGTAATTCATCTGGCTCCACTAAAACAAAGCTCAAACCCAGTCAGACATGTTTCCTTGATTCTGCTGAAAATAAGCTTCTTTTCAAATCAGTAAATAGTAACCCATCACTACAAATCAAGACCAAATGGTCCAGAAATGAGAAGCAGTTTGTAAATTCCAAGTTTGGGCTCACCAGAGCCAATTATTCTAACAGGGACAATCTCAGTGTCTTTATTTGGACTCTCAAGATAGCCTGTTTACTGCAAGGTAAATGAATTGAGGTGCTTTCTGGGCATAATTGAGAAGAAACCTCTTGGATCACAAATTCATCCAGTAATTACTTTAGGATTCCTCTGAGAAAGTGTCTACATAATTTCCTTTGTATGCGTTTTCCAAAAGGACACATGTCTCCTATCCAGTGTTCTCTAAACCACAAATGCCCTCCATTGATTTTCTCAGGCTACAATGTGTTGATTTCCAGCCCATAGTGTAGAAGGTGAAGGAAACAATAACCGAATATAGAAAACATTGATCTGCAGCCATTGATTCCAGGCCCCAGGGTGTCAAGAGATTAGTTACTTTTAAGAGAAGGATGAAGGTGACTTTCAACTACTTTTTATTGACTAATGCAGACCAGATAAACCTGTCTGCTCAAAGCCAGGGACTCTTCTTCAGAAGCTGTAACAAACAGACCATTTTACCCCCTTGCTTAAGACCCATATAACACTCCCCTCTAACATGTTTTCCAAATACATATAAACTCTGTGTGTGTGTGTGTGTGTGTGTGTGTGTGTGTGTGTGTGTGTGTGTGTGTTACTGGGGATTGAACCCAGGGACATTCTACCTCTGAGCTACAGCTCCAG
>PVLC010002460.1:84472-114563 GCA_004027655.1 Graphiurus murinus | reverse complement strand
CGGCCAGCCTCAGCTACCTAGTGAGGCACTCCGCAACTTAGTGAGACCCAGTTTCAAAATAAAGAATAAAAAATAGGGCTGGAGGTGTAGCTCGGAGGTAGAATGCCCCTGTGTTCAATCCCCAGTACCGAAAAAAAAAAATTTAAAAAAACACATTTTTGAAATTATAAATGACCTTGTGTGCTCTCTGGCCCTGGGAAGCGCATCTGGACAGGAAAATGTCCGCTCACTTGTTTTTCTCCCCCATCCCCTTATTTTCCTAAATAAATTCCTACTTTTTGTTCCTGAAAAAAAAGTGACCTTGTGCTAAAGAGGACATAAAACCATTCCTACATCCCCAGTCTGCCTTTCCTGGCTCAAATAATTATGTATAACCACCTGTTGGCAATGATTAAGTGGCTAAATTACATGAGTTCTGATAAATCCTTCTAGATTAGTTGTCACCACATAGCTAAATGTTTCAGGTGATGGCATTAATCTGTTTTGACAGATTTTGCTCTCAGAAGAGTTACAGATTCATAGGGACTTTAAATTGGTTTAACAAGAGCATAGAATATAGGAGTTGGAAGAATTTGAACTAAAAGTACCTCTGACAGAGGTCCCTCTCCTCTAATATTAAAAACTTCAAAAAGCATCACACTGTGGTCTCCTTTGGTGGTGCTGGAATCAAACAATCTCAACAGACAGGCAGTTGGACAGTTACTCTTATCTCTGACTCACAAACAAAACTATTCTCCTAGAGAGGCTGTACTACATTTTCCAAAGTGTGTTCCAAGTCCCTCTAATCCCTAACAAAGCCCAGGCTCCACTGTAAACGTCAAACTTCTAAACTCAAATGTTTTTAACCAGATAAAACATAACCTAGCTGTACAATGAGCAACAACTACAGCAATATTTGAGAGAAACACTCAGACTATTAAAGGATAGAAAAACATCCATTCACCCAAAAGGTGTATTTATTAGACACCAACTATGACAATGAAGGCATATAATTTATTCACTCTTTCTCTTTGAAATTAAAAGCACGAGATATAATTAACTTCCATAAAATCAATTATTTTTAAGTGTATGATACAGTGGTTTTTAATATGTTCATGGAATTGTGTAACCATTACCACTATGCCATTCCAGCAAATTTTCATCATCTCTAAAAAAATTGTAGCCATTACAGTCACTCCCATTTTTCTTCCACTCAAGAAGAAGAAACTATCCTACTTTCTGTCACCATGGCATTCCTTTATTCTTATGATTTTTGAACATCTACTTGGCACCAAGCACTTCTTTGGGCATTGAGGGATGGGTTGTAGAATGAAATAGGTTTTAAGTTTCTCTTAGTGGAATGTTTTTTCTCGTGTCTATGCATTTCACAAAAGGAAAAATATTACAAATTTAGTGATAGAAACATACTACAAGGAAATAGAATACATTAGGGGAATCCCTAGTGTGAGGTTTTGCTTTCCGTGGTTTCAATTACCCATGATCAACTATGATCTGAAAATATGAAATGGAAAATTCCCCCCCAAAAATCATAAGTTTTAAGTTGTGGCTGTTCTGAGTAGTGTGATAAAAATCTTGCCCCATCCTGCCTACACATGAATCATCCCTTTGTCCAATGTATCCACACTGTATACAGTACTCTCCCATCCATCATTTGGTTGGTACCCATCTCAATTGTCAGATTGATTGTCACAGTATCACAGTGTTGTATTCAAGTGACCCTTGAATTATTTAATGTCCTCAAAATGAAATTATTTAATGTCCTTAAAATGAATTATTTAATGTCCTCAAAATGAAAGAGCAGCAATGTTGATAAGCCAGAGGAGCTGCAAAGTGTTCCTTTTAGTGAAAAAGTGAATGTTCTCGACAAGACAAAAATTTGTATGCTGAGGCTGCTAAGATCTATGGTAAGAGAAAATATTCTATCTGTGAAATTGTGAAGAGGGCAAAAGAAATTCACACCAGTTTTGCTGTCATTTCTCAAGCTGCAAAAGTTATGGCCATAAATACTTGGTGTGTTCTTAGTCCTTCCCCTCACTTCATCATGTAGTCAATTCTATCATCTCACATTGTCACAATAAAGGTGATTATAGTATGATAAGATATTGGTGAGAGCCAGGTGTGGTGGCACACGCTTGTAATCCCAGTACTTGGGAGGCTGAGACCAGAGGATCTGGATTCCTGGCCAGCCTCAGCTACTTAGTGAGGCTTTCCGCAACTTAGTGAGACCCTGTTTCAAAATAAAGAATAAAAACTAGGACTGGGGGTATAGCTCAGAGATAAAATGAGTTCAATCTCCAGTCCTGAAAACAATATATATTGTGAGAAAGCAGGAGACTGCATTCACAAAATTTTTATTATGGTATATTACTATAATTGTTCCATTTTATTATGTTTGTTGTTAAATTCTTACTGTGCCTAATTTATAATTTAATTTTATCATAGTAAGGTATGCATAGGAAAAGAACATAGCATATGTAGGGTTTGGTATTATCCATGGTTTTAGGCATACACTGGGTTTCTTGCTTAGTTTGGCAAACAAAGAAAATACACACATACACACACACAGTCATGAAACTTACAGAACAGATTCAATCATTTTCTTATCACTTGACTTTTTCTAGAAAACAAGTATGTGGGAATTTTCCCTTTTTTCCTCCTAGGGTTGCAAGGATCAAACCAACTAGCCGACAAGCAAGAGGTAGGAAGAAGTGGAATGAGGCCTGGGCCATGGGCGAGCTGGACGGTGCCTCTAGAACGGTCAGAAGGTGTTTTCTCATCTTGTATCCACGTGCCTCACTCCACAAAACACCGCCAAGCCCAATCACTGGCGTAAAACCTCAGATTGAACACCAAAATAAGAAATTTCTGACAAAGGCAAAATCATTATCTGAAACAGCAGGTTGCAGCCCAAACGTCTGAGCCCCAATCAGTCAATGATACATTTGTTTCAGGTGGAACACAATAATGCAATTTTGCTTGTAGTATTTTGAAGGAAGAACATGTATAATCCTAGGCATTCATTTTAGTGGAATTTGTAAGCTTTGGCTTCCCGGAGGTGAAAGTGTCTGATCTGCTCATATTATAAAAAGTTTTGCTGTAGCTCAGACGATCACTGATCCAAAGTGACTGATCACTGCCATTTCTATTAATAAACTTGCTTTGACCCTAAGAGAGATAATTTAGAAAGCAAAGCCATGAAAATCACCATATCTTTATATATTAACAGTTCTCAATGGTATAGATTTGAATATAGGCGTATAGTTAAGAGTAAGTGAAGAAAAAGAATTAGTGATGAAGGTAACTCTGTGAAACAGCTTGGTTAAGATCTAGGGCCACAATGCCAAGGTGTGCTGTGGAATTAGAACAACCTTACAATTTATCATTGAAATGAGAGTGAAAGGGGGGACACTAATAATTAAACAGAGTCAGCAAACATAAACCTGGACCTTGCCAGACAAATGGGAACAGATGTATGGTCACTCCATGAATGGCATCATGCTGGGTTCTAGCAAAGAACCACTCCTCAGTCCTATCCCAGATCCTAGAATCTAGAGGAGAGACCCAGTACTGCTACATTACATTGTAGGAAATACTAATTATTATAAAAGACATTCTCTTGTGATTGTTCCTTAATATTCTGTGGGTAGGCTCAAGTTACCCTGGATATTAAAAAACTTTTTAAAAGCAAATCTTACAACCCTGTACAAAGTAGTATATAGTGGAGGCAGGTCCAAAATACATAAGTGATTATAAGTTAATGAGAAGAGTTACAAGGTGGTATGTGTACATACATATGCACATAAATGCCCATACATGTGGGTGAGTGGAGAGGCAAGGAGAGGAAGAAAAGAGATGGTACTATCTTTCTTTGAAAAGAATTAATGAGTCAGGCATGGTGTTACACACTTGTAATCCCAGTACTTGGGAGACTGAGACAGGAGGATCACAGGTTCAAGGACAGCCTCAGCAAGTAGTGAGACTCTCATCAACCTAGTGAGACCCTGTTTCCAAATAACAATAAAATAGGGCTGGGGTTGTAGCTTGGAGGTAGAATGCCTCTGAGTTTAATCCCCAGTGTCAACAAAGGAAAAAAAATTAATGAAAAATACTTAGATATATGATGGTTCAGTCATGACCAACATGAAAAAAACAATAGCTCACAACTACAAAATATAAAACAGAACAAATTCTGCAAAAAAGCAATAACTACAACCTTTCCTCATAGCGTTTTTTTTTCTGATAAATCAAAGATATAATTAGCTTTTCTTAAACTGTTAATATCTATACAAATTTTCACCTGTAGAGAGCCTTCCTCTGGAACAAGGCTTCTACACTTGAATAATGGCACTGACCTCCTTTATAGAAAAAATTTATCTCAGGCCTCCTCAGGGCTAACAAAAAAAAATTATAATGAGGCTATAAATAGCTTATGTTTCAAGCTCTTACCTAGCTATAAAATTAGTACAAATTTATAACTGATAATATAAACAAACCCATAAAGTCAATAAAATCCAAATGAATTGCATTAATTAATCTGATAGGCATATACTGTTGAAATTAGATTTTCAGACTGTAGCCTGGTCTCTAGTTTGGCCTCCCTCTTCTGTTGAATGTTGTGGGATGACTCAATTGTACAACTGCTTTTTCCTACTCAGGTTCTACAGGCAGCTATCATTACCACAAACACTACCCCCTATTGTCACTTGGCCTTGCCTTGGCTGGAAGGCATCATTTATAATTATATTCACCTCTGTCTTCTGAGATGCTATTAAAGGTGGTGGAATACCCCTGTAATCCCAGCACTTGGGAGACTGAGGCAGGAGGATTACAGGTTTGAGATCAGCGCCAGCAACTCAGTGAGACCCTTGTTTCAAAATAAAAATGAAATAGGGCTAGGGATGTAGCTCAGACATAGAATGCCCCTGTGTTCAATCCCCAGCACCACACACACACACACACACACACACACACAAACACACAAAAAAAAAAAAAAAAAAAAAAAAAAAAAAAAAAAAAGGAGGAGGAAGAAGAGGAGGAGGAGGAGGAGGAGACAGAAAAGGAGAAGGAGAAGGAAACTAGTATCAGGGCATTAATAGTCACACACCATTGTAAGCACAGAAACCTGGCAGCAACATTGAGCTTTGAGCTTTGAGGTGGTCACCCAGAGAGTTCAGCACATGCTTACATTAAATTTGTTTTTAAATCGCCATCAAACTGAACTTTGCTAGAATTACAAATTCCACTTTATCAGGAATGTGGGTCTATTTTGTTGACTGTGGTATTGCTCATACTTAGCAGTGTGTAATATGTGCTAAGCTCTGTATTCAATGAATTAATAATGGAAAGAATCAATGGAAAATTCTCAGAGAGAATGCCTGGGACCAAGAGAAATTATCCATGGGCCAGGTGTGGTGGTACACACCTGTGATTCCAGTTCTTGAGAGGTTGAGACAGGAAGATCGCAGGTTCATAACCAGTGACAGTAACTTAGCAAGACCCTATTTTAAATAAAAAAATAAAGGGCTGAGGGTGTAGCTCAGAGGTAGAATGCCCTTGGATCCAATATCCAGTAAAACACACACACACACACACACACACACACACACACATACACACATACACACGAAACATATCGATGGGCTCTAGTCTCTTGGAGTCTGAAGGAAGAATACAAGCCCAAAGTCGTGCCAACAGGTTTGACAACTGTGCATACACAAGGAAAGGAACCCGCTCTCGGAGCTCTCATACTCACTTGACTTTATATGCACATTACTCTGAAAAAAGCACTGGTATGGAAGCAAAGGCACTGGTTTTTCTCAAGAATATCAGTGCAGCTAAAAAGGTCTCTTGCCCTCTATCCATTAGGAAGGAACCGTTTTTGGGTAGCTAAACCTGGAACCATCAAACTGGTGTACTTGTGAATGAAAAAGAGGAGGAGGAGGAGGAGGAGGAGGAGGAGGAGGGTGTCACCTTCACACCTCCTGCAGCATCAGGCATTGCAGTAGGAACTTGAGATCTGGTGCTTAGTTCAACCTTCCCAAGAACTCTAGGAAGGAGGCTTCATTGTATCACCTACTTTTTGAAAGATAAAGAAAATGATGCTCAGAGAAGTAAAACAAGGTTGACACAGTAAGGGAGAGGGGAAGCTGGTTTGGGGTTTGTCTGAGTACAGCCTTTGCACAGTTCTCAGGACAGGCTGCTCCAGAAAGGAACTGACATAGGGCAAGGAGGGACAAGAAAGCAAGCAATAGAAAGCAGCAGACGAAGACAAGGGTCCCCATTTGAAGGTAAATAGATACATCAAAAGGTAAAATGGTATAGTACTGTCTCATTTCTTTATAAGAAACACAGCAGAATTTCTTTTAAAGAAATCTCATAATCCCAGCTAGAATTTTATTTGCTTCAAAAAATGAGAAGTTTGGCCTTTAATTTATCTGTGAAAGCTAGGCATGGTGGTGCACACTTGTAATTCCAGTACTTGGGAGGGTGAGACAGGAGAATCGCAGGTTTATGGCCAGCCACAGCTACTTAGTGAGGCCTTCTGCAACTTATTGAGATCCTGTTTCAAAATAAGAAATAAAATTGGGTTGGGGGTATAAGTTGGAGGTAGAATGTCTCTGAGTTCCATTTCCAGTTACCCCCTAAAAATATATCTGTGTAGAGTCAGTAGCCTCCATTGTTACTGGGAGGCCTGATGATTGAACACACTTAAAAATTTTAAATCAAGCTTCCTCTAACCTTCCAAGCTAAGTACTTTATGCACTTGAATAACACACTATAGTACCTATCCCTAAATAGCATCACCGACTTACATATTTTCCCCAAGTATTTTGTGTTAACTTTTCACTTGCTACAGTAAAAACATTATTTTTTTCACTTACTACAGTTAAAAAAAAAAAGCAACCAAAGGCTCAGAGGAGGCAGGACTAACCACGTTTGAAGCAAGCTGAGGCTCCAGAGACACTGCTTGGGCTGGCATCTCAGCATTGTCACTTACTGGCTGTTTGACTATAAATATATAACTTAAGTTGGGTAAGCCTTTGTTTCCTTATCCAAAAAATGGGGATATTACCAGTAGCTCTCTCAGAGTCTTTGTGAAGTGATGCATGGAAAGCATGTGTCCTATAATAAGAACTAAATAAATGCTAGTAATTATTATTGGATTATGCCAAAAAAAAAATATGAGTGGTAACAAGATGGCACATGGTGGAAACAGGCCCCATCTACTATTTTTATATTACTCTGATCACAATAGATCATCACATTTACTTAATTGGAAGTGCATAATACTGTAAACTACCCCACAATGTGCCCTTTTCATATGCAGTCGTATTCCCCCCAGAACACTTAGCATCATATTTGGAAAAGAAGACACACAGAATCTTTTTAATTAAAATAATGAACACTGTTGGCTGCAAACTCAGTAGTAAAAAATAGAAATGTTCACCAAGGTGGAAGCTGCTACAGTGAGACATTAATACGCCCACACCAGATTAGATACGTCTTAATCCATCTGCTCTACTCTCTCTTTTTTTAATTGGGAGGAAATTTTTAATCCATACTACCATTGTGTTACTCATAAGGAAAGGGGACTTGGTGCAGCAGAGAGCAGAACCATAAGCAACGTTCCTTGCAAGTCCTTTGATTCCAAAAGGGCTAAAATGAAAACTCAAAGACAAAGAATGATGACAGATTGGGAAGAGCGTTCATTGCTTGGACAAGTCTTATTTATTTAAGGCACCGACCCCCTGAAAGAGAGTATTTTTGATATGATAAGTTAGCATTCACAGGTAAAGAGGCACAAAGGAACATCTGTAAGCACTGTCATCTTCAAGGGGCCCCTTTGGGTCCTCTTGTGTTCCTTTTAAGTGGCAATAAAGACCTAGAGCTACATGCACAGTGACCTGAAGCAACTGAATTAAAGAGCTCCCATATGAAGGACTTGGGTCCACCGCCAGTCCCATCAAGTATACTTTCCCAACTTGGAGCTCTAATTTTAAGATGTTTCCATGTCTTCCTGTTCCTCCTCCATAGTAGATGTGGCTTTTTTTTTTTTTTTTTTTTGCTACTAGTGTGCCTTCTTGTTATCTTTAATATTTTCTAGATATAATCAGTCACTTATATTTAATGATTTCTTATGTGCAAGTAGGTGACACATAGGATGGTACAGGGTCTGCTGTCAATCTAAAACATCAGTGTGGCCAATAGTCATGTACGGTGCGTGTGATAGACTGCTCCCGGCACTGCGATGAACACCAAAACAAGTCAGACGTCAAGTCTATTTGTTCACTCAGCAACTCAGAAAAATACACTTATTGCTGCTGGGCATTGTACTAGGATGAAGAAATGCTGCTGTATAAGTCTAATGGTTGAATTAGTTGAGCCAAAAATCAGAAGGAAGAGAAAGAAAGCTTGCCTACTACCAAGATAGCATGATGTAGGAATTCAGCAATTATTTATATCTGTTTGGCTACTCCATAAAGACAGTTATGGATTAAAGTGTCCCCTCCCAAATTCAAGGGCTGACAACGTGGTATGGAGCCTTTAAGAGATGATTAGGACATGAAAGCTCTTCCCTCACGAAGGGGATTAGGTGCTCTTATGAAAGGACAGGAGGAGAGGTTCACCCCTTTTGCACTTCTCCTTCTGCCACGCAATGAAGTAAGCGGGTCCTCGCCGGAAGCTGGTGCCTGGGCCCCAGGCTTCCCAACCTCCAGAACTGCGAAAAAAGAAATTTCTATTCCTTATAAATTATCTAGAATGTGGAAGTCTTGTTATAGACTAGGACCATGGCTAATCTGCTGGGATGTGCATATAAGCCTAGATTTGATTATTACCACCATTAACAATAGTTAGTGGCCATTCCCTGTATAGCTCCACTAGAAGAGCCAGAAATTCAGTTTAGTAATAAATTAATTCCAGATCATGACACATATTTCTGTAGGCTTGGGGAAATGTTGAGAATATGAGAATATTATGGAGAAGAAATGGGCCTACATCTCTACTCTCTTCTAAACCTCTACCCACTCCTACCACTCGGCCATGCAACTGTCAACACCAAATATTTGAGGTTTATACCTAATTTGTAAAAAACAAAAACAAAAACAAAAAACAGTAAATTATGCATAAAACTTAGCATTATAACCACTTTCAGGTATACTATTCAGTGGTATTAAGGTACTAAGTATATTCACAGTTGTGCCCTATACCTTTCTTTTTTCTTTTCTGTGAAGCTGGGAATTGAAATCAGGGGTATTCTTCCTCCAACCTACACACCCAGCCCTTTCTATTTTTTGTTTTTGAAACAGGTCTTGCTAGGTTTCTGAAAGTCTTGTTACATTGCTGAGGCTGTCCTCAAACCTGCAAACGTCCCGTACTGGGATTATAAACGTGCACCACCATACCTGGCTCCATTCTTCCTTTTGAATCTTGTTTTCTTCCCCATCAGTTCAAATCTAGGTGTATACTGACATACACATAGCCAGCAATACTAAGGCCCCAGCCTCTAATGCTTCACTGTCAAGCCTACACACACACACACACACACACACACACACATACACACACACACACACACACTGGGTAGCGCAACACAGGAGTAGCAAATATGGTCTCTCAAATGTCAACCTTCCTCACCCGGCAATGCCTGTGTGGACAGTACGTACCATGGCTGATGAGTGTCATTGGCTTCAGGTGACAGGGCTAAGGGGCTCAGGGTGGCACGCATGCTGTGCGTGCATGTGTCATCCTTGGGCTAGTTTTTTAGCATGAAGACGTGGAAATGGAGCAGGACTCTGTGGGTCGCACACAGCCAGAGACAATCACTTAGAGGAGCATCCCGGCGCTCTGCAGACTACACCAGCTGACAACATCATCACAGCTCCCTGTCTGGGAACAGCTCAGCTTCTCTTGAATTGATTTTTTATTAAACCCTCAGCGTATTCTTGAGACATGCATGAGGCCCTGTTCTGGGCACTGCAGTGACTAAATAGTAAGTAGGATAGGTACAGCATCCTAGAAGGAGGCTAAGGCAGGTTCTCAAATAATTGCTACCAGAGAAAGGATACAGTATGTTCCATGGAAAGAGACAAAAATGATGGAGACAAGGAGGGAGTCAAGATCACCAGTTATATTCAATTAAAGGCCATTTGGCCCAGTATTTGGGAGGCTAAGACAGGAGGATTGCAGGTTCAAAGCCAGCCTCAGCAATTTAACAAGGCCCTCAGCAACTTAATGAGACCATGTTTCAAAAATATAAAGTAAAATAGGGATGGATGTAGCTCAGAGGTAGAATGCTCCTGGGTTCAGTACCCACACACACACAAAAGAAATCATTTGGGCTATGAAAAATCATAGGATTGTGACAAGCAGAATCAGGCCAGGGTATCAGGTAGTAGGGTGGAGAAGGAGGAAGGGGCAGGATCTATGGCTCAGGCCCAAAGAGGACCCAGCAGAGAGTAGATCCACTGACACAAGAGAGGCAAGGCGAGGGTGAAAGAGCTCGCAAAAGAAATTCTTGGCAAAATATGCTCAGCCTTTGTTCCTAAAGCTATGCTACACTTTTATATATAAAAGGGTCAGAACAGAAGAGCTGGGTTCACATCCTAACCCTGCAAACTATTATCTGGGCATCTTTGGTAAGTCTCTTAACCTCTTCAGCCTTCATTTCTCCAAAATAAGGATAACCGTCTCTACCCCGATGGGCTGGTGAAAGCTAATCAAGCTGCTGTTTACAGAACAGCTAACTAAGTGTTCAAATCATGGCAAGTAACTAATACCTATGTTCTTTTTATTGCAGGAGATTCCAACAGGAAGAATGGGATACAAAACTGCATCAGTCAATATTTCATGAAACAAGCACAGTATTTGTTGTTTTAAGGCAACTCAAAGGAAACTTCCAACCTTAGTTACCACTCTTAAGGAATTCATCAGATACTAAAGAGAAGGAAAAATTTATCTTAAAAAAAAAAAAAAAAACAAGCCAGGCATGGTTGCACATACCTATAATCCCATTACTTGAGAGGCTGAGACAGGAAGGTCATAGGTTGGAGGCCAGCCTTAGTGATTTAGCAAAGCCCTCTGCAACTTGGTGAGACCCTGTTTCAAAATAAAAAGTAAAATAAGGCCAGGAGTGTAGCTCAGAGTAGAATGCCCCTGGGTTCAATCCCCAGTACCACAAGAGAAAAAAAGAAAAGAAGGAAGGAAGGAAGGAAGGAAGGAAGGAAGGAAGGAAGGAAGGAAGGGAGGGAGGGAGGGAGGGAGGGAGGAAGGAAGGAAGGAGAAAAAAAGAAAGAAATTAAGAAAACATTGATAAAAAAAATTACATTCATGAAAGAGTCCACAGTGTGAACATTACTTTAGAAACATACACTCTTTGAGTGATTACACACTAGTCATTTGTGGAGGCTGAACGAATAATTAAAACAACTGGAAAGACATTTATAAATGAGGGGAAGAAATGTGAGACTCATAAATACTACAAAACACATTTGCTATTTCAGCCCTAATCTTTACTAGCTGTGTGACCTTACAAAAATTGCTTAACCTTTCCGAATCTCCCTTCTGTGTATTTCACCTGGGCGTTGTAAGATTCAAAGAGAACAATGTGCATGGTTGGGCTCTGCCAACAATTGGGAGCTATGAAGAGGCTGGACATCATTATTATCATCCTCCTGAAGAAGACGATAAATCTTTTGGCTATTAAAATGCAGGCTCCCTCCCCACTTATCTGTGTGTAGATTGGGACAAACAGAAAAGCCAGGAATTTTTACTTGCTTGTACAAAACAACTTGCTTTATGAAAAAGGTGAGATCTGATACACAGTCATTTCTTCAATTTTGGATTTTAATGGGTGTGGCTCGACCTGCTTGCTCACATTGACAGAGGCACTTGGATGGCCTCAGCCTATGACACACACACACACACACACACACACACACACACACACACACACACTCACTCATGCACACAGCATTCTGCTTAATGACACCAATGACTAATGTCCCCTCTATGTTTGCACAGCCAACAAAATTCAGAATTTTCTGATGAAAATGAGAAGTCTTTTTCTGAGTTTGTAACAAGTTAACTGAAATCTCTACAGCATTGGGTGGGAGAAGATTCCCAGCACTCGGAAACAAGCAATTAAATAGCGAACAGGAAATAGTCTTCCCTTGACATCTTGGTCTCAAAGCCCTGTCTATCTTCTGCAAATCTAGGTGCTGGTTATCAGCCTCTTTCTCTTCCTCCAAATTAGATCTGGCTGTTAGTGCTGGAGGCTTCCAATTTCTCCTGAGGATGGTACAGTAGGTATTTTTTTTTAATTATTCTCTAATTCAGGGAAAAATATGACATAATCTCTAGCCCTGTGATACCCCAGAGGACTGGTCTTACCAGGCCTCAGCAAGAAATGAGAGGATGTAAGCACAGTACATTCTAACACAATGAGTGGTACCCAGTGTGGCAGTGGGATTGTGAGCCTGTCCCTAGAGATTCTATAAACATGATAGGGTACCACCTCTTCCTTCCATGGCTAGAGAGGAAATACCACAGGGGTCAGAAAGCTGCCACAGGCCCTGTTCTGGTAGTTTAAACCACTCCATCTCTATCTGGAAATGCCTATGGGGCAGGTGTTAAAGTGTGCAGACTCAGGCCAGTCTGGCCACACCAAGGTGCTGCACAGGCAAATGGTAGTGAGGCTTCAGTGGCAAATATGGCAGCCTGAATGCACAGCAGGGCATAGGGGACCCCAGAGCCCAGGAGCTGGGATTCAATCTGGGCTCTGCCTTGGATGAGCTGTGGGATGCTGGGCAGGTCATATGATCTCAGTGCTTTTGTTTCCTGACCTATGACATGGGGATGGAGAGACTCTGGGTTAATATTAGTGACTGGCACTAAATAAGTATTCACTGAGTGGTAGTTCTTATCACCAGGAGGGGAGTTTAATTAAAGGAACTAAAGCTGGGAGGGCGCTGACTGCCCAGGGCTTTTGCTACCTTGATGCCAGTTAACCCCACAGGTCTTCATGTAAGATTACATAAATTAAATACAACATATGAACTGTTTTATTACCTTGTCATTTGGTACTTCAACTCAACTGAAATTCCTTTTTGAGAATGACTGATGATGGTGTGGTTTCTCAATTTCTACCATCTCTCCAGCTTTCCACTTATTTGACACTGGATTATTTGATACCATTTATCTTTCTTTAATTGGAGAAAATCTCCATCTCTCTTGGTTTCCTGAAACTGCAGGCTCCTGGTCCTTCTCGTACTTCTCTGCCTATCCCTTTGCCCTTGCCCAGCTCCCCATCTATCTGGCCCAGGAGGGAGGCATCAGCATGGTTGCTGTCTTTGGCTTCCTGGCACTCTTTACTCTGCTCCTTACCTTGGTCCCATGTCTGTTCTGGTACTGTCCTCCTCTGCTTTCCCTGCCATGTTTCCTTCTCTAATTGTGAGAACTAGCTTTTCCTAGTGTCCATGGTGAGTGTATCTCAAACTCTCCTTGCCAAACATATCTTTCCCTGCCAGACCTGTGGGCCCTCTGCTGACCTACCTGGAGTCATGCCCAGCCACACGCAGTCAACTGCCCTAAAATCTGGAGGAAAAGCCAATGGCAAACTCTTTTCTGTGGACATACTGCGTAGCTCAGCACTGTGTGCGTGGCTCTTGAGGTAGATTGCTCAGGTTCAAGCCTTGACCCCACTACTTATCAACTGTGTTCTTTATTCTCTTTGTTCCCCAGTTTACATACCCATAAAACAGGTATTGTAACAGCCTCAGGATAGTGGTTGTGGGGACAAATGAGTTTATAAATAAGTCAAGGACTTAGAAGAAGAGTTCCTGCCACACAGCACTAAGTGAGGACTGGCCATCACTACAACTCTTATTCATGAATATAATAGGAAAAATATGAGTGAATCAGGATCAGCAGACTTCTTAGGCCAATGGTTTATGGTTTTTAATCTGCTTTCTACTAGTGAACAAACCATGGATGGCATTTGGCAGACATGAAGCAATTAATTGGAATCCAGTGTTGGCTGTGATTATATTATATATGTATTATATATATATTATAATATATATATTATAGTGACCAACTATATTCTACTCTCCCAGATGGCAACCTGATAAAGATGATAAATGTTACCTTTCAGTCCCTCAGAGCCAGAGTGGTCTTAAAGATGACCTGATGGAGCAGCCCTCAAACCTGAGGAGCATCTAAATCATCTAAATCATCTCAGAAGCTCTAAACACACACATATATTCCCAGGGTCCAGACTCTAAGACATGTCTCAGGAGGTCTAGGATGGGTCCCAGGCATCTGGGTTGTCATGCATGATTGAGATCCATGGATTCCATCCTTTCCCTGCCTGTCAACGATGATGGGTCTAAGACCCCACAGGCTTAGCCCACTTTCCCCATGTCTCAGCATAAGAAGGCAAGCAAAGCTCACACGCCTCCTCTACCAAAATCACCTCTAGAAAGCAAAACAAAGAAATGAATCCTACTATTGGCTTAACACCCAACAGTGACTACATGTGAGCATTCTGTGTCCAGTTCATTACAAGAGCAGGAGGTCTGGCTAGATTTCATGGGTTCTTCCATTTGCAGAGATAAGTGCTACTGAAAGATGCTTCCAATGTGTGAAGTCATTCAGTAACAAGAGCATTTCAGGTCAGTGCAAACTGAAACAAAACCTGATTTTATACATATTTTTATTCTAAATAGCCTTTGATGATCTTTTTTGCAATGTGCTCTCTTGTATGTCCAAGAACAATCTATCCTACATCCCTGCCAGGCTAACAATCTCTCCCTAGAAGTTTCACTAGGGATAAGAAATATGATTTCTCAACTTCAAAACCTTCTAATATTTGGAATGTAGCTCATTGTCAGCTGTGGTTTTGGCAATCAAAGCCCTTAGAAACAGCATGTGTTATCTTTGTGATTAGCACAGGCAGCCATAGAATCAGTAACAATGACCTCATGACTCAAGAGTCCACACCCTTGGCAGAGTCAGGGGTCCCACTAGAAAGATAAGGCCTAGCTTTATCACTAGAGGCCAATGTCTGACATGATCTTTGGCTCAAATTACCAAATTGTACTTGAAAAGTCTAGAAAATAGCAAATTCAAGAGTGGCTCGGCAGCACCCCACCCCCAAATTGAATCTACCTTTGTTTTCAAATGTGCAGCCCGTGGGGGAGTGCTTGCACTCTGCTATTTCCATTTACTTCATGTGTTGTTGGTGTTTCTGTTATTGTTGTTATTTGGAATCGATGACATTGGGGTGATCCTATGCTCCATGAGGGGCCTCTTATTCCTTTATTCCCAATAAATGCTTCCTCCACTTCTTAGTAAATTTTTTTTCTTCTTCTTCTTTTTTTTTTTTTTTGCTTAAGAGTGGGTCTTCCTTAAAAAGCAGAAGTCCTACAGGGGAGTGGTACTTTTAGCTTTTGCATATCCTCTTCTAGGGGGCGAGTTGATAAAAGACAGCGGGAGCAGGCTCAAGTTATGAAGGGAGGAACATGACTCAGAATAGGACGTGGACATCTCACAGAAAATCTCCCCAGACCTCACAGTTTTGCTAAGGACTGGACTTTGATGAGATCTAATTGTGCTTTACACCAAATGTTCTCAATTTAAACCCACATAAATATCAGCTGGGGACGGGAGTTTTGTTTTGTTTTGTTTTGGTGGTATTGGGAGTTGAACCCAGGGCGATTCTACCTCTGAGCTACATCCCAGCCCTTGAAAATTTTTGTTTTGAAACAGTCTTGCTAGGTTGCTGAGAATCTCGTTATGCCAAGGCTATCCTCAAATCTGCAATCCTCTTATTACAGCTTCCCAAATATTGGGATTGTAGTGGATGTGCCATCATGCTCGGCTGGAAGGGCGTGCTTTAAAAATGCAGATTCCCGGCCTCTAGAGTCTGATTCAGGAGGTTTGGGGCAGGGCCAAGAACCTGCATTCTAACAGGCTCTATAGCCCTTTGGATACACAGAGTTGGCCTCAACACTTGGGAACACAGTCTGACACACCTTACAAGGTTCGAAACAAAATGGGTGGACAGTTTTGCTGTTTTAGCTTGTGACCTTGAGTAGATCATCTTAATGTCGGCTTCTCTCCAGATGTGTTGTGATACCTCCCACATGGGGACATCTTGAGATCTCTTAGTGTAACTCTCTCACATGGATATACATGAGGTAGGTGTGAATGCATCTTTTGCAATGTAAAGCAATGTAAAATGTAAAACATAAATCACCATAATCCACTTCTTTCATTTTCACTCATTTATAACCTATATTTAGAACATGTTGGCAAACTGCTTCTGAGGGATTCCAGATATGAAGTAAAGAGTGTCCGGATGCCCAAATTAAGATACTATTCAGACTGAGCCAGTTTTTAGTGAAAACCTAACACTCTCTAAATTTAATGAAGAATAGCATGAATTTATAATACAGTGAATTTTAAATGGTGGCCAGAATACAGACGATCAGACTAAGGATGGATAAGGGAATGCTTAAGATTAAAACATCTCTCACACCTACAAAGCAGATAATGTTCATTCTTACTGTGTCGAACAATTTGTTCAGACCAAACCAAGATCCCAAATGAAAAATACATTCAAGATTGAAGCAATTTTTATATTTCCAATACTCACTCTAATTCTCTTCTCTTAGTAATTATTTTAAAAGTGCTCACAAAAAAAATGTGTGTGTATGTGTGTGTGTGTGTGTGTGTGTGTGTGTGTGTGTGTATGTGTGTGTGTTGATAGAATCCAGGAGCATTCTACCTCTGAGCTACACCCTCAGCCCTAATTATTTTTTTATTTTTAAATGGTCTCGCAAAGTTGCTGATGCTGGCTTCAAACCTGCAATGCTTCTGTCTCAGCCTCTCAAGTACTGGGATTACAGGCATGAGAGACCACACCGAGCTAAATGAGTATTTTTCCTTGAAAGCAGCAGGGGCCCTGCTTAGTCCCTGTGGCTGTCCCCACCAGAATTTGAATGTGGCCATGCCCACCACAAACCCATAGGGCTCAGGTGAGATGCCCAGCAGGTCAAAAGGACTGTCTCATGCTCTTACCAGAATGAGACCAGCCTTATAGAACACTAAATATGTTCTGAATTTTAGAAAGCAATCCACTGAAGTAACTTCCAAGAAATTACATCACTCTTAGAAACAAGATTACAACAGCATGACCAAAACTTATTTCTGAGCTAGCATTTTTTAAAGAAAAGCTTAATTTATAGTTTAAGTTTTTATAAGTGCAGAGAAATCTGGAGAAGGAGTTGAGCTTAGATAGATATGAGCAATAAAGTAAAAACGAGTTAAAATTCTCTCTCTCCACTGTCAAACTGAAACATTTTTTTCCAGGATTTCCTTCCTATTGAAAAGAAAAAAATAGGTCACACCAACTTTTGTTACAGATATGGAAGAGCAGCCAACCAACCACGCCAAGCGCCTCTTCCCAGGTCTCTCTCCTTAACGTTGCCTTCATGGAGTATACATTCCAGAGATCTCTAGGGTCTACCCGTGCTTAAACTCAAATTACTCCCCCTGCCATATAAGGCTCTGCACAACCTGCCCTCATTTGGGACCACTTTCCCTTTCCCACTGCATGATAGCCATGAAAACCTTTGATTACAGAATGTTTCCTGGAAAGGGTCATGTATTGACAATGGGAAAAAATTCTCAGAGGTGAAATAGTTGAATCAGGGCTCTGCTCTCATCAGTGGGCAGTCCACTGATGGATTAGTAATTTGAAGGGACTTAGTGAGTGGTAAGGTAGGCAGGTAGGGTGTGGCTGGAAGAAGAGGTGGGTCCCTAGGGGCATGGCCTTAAGGACTACAATAGCTGACCCTGACCACTTCCTATCTCATTCTCTGCTTCCCAGCTGCCATGGGACAAGCTGCTATCCTCTGCCACATGCCATGCTCCATGATATCTGCCTTGGAGTGCGCCAAGTATAGTCTGTACTTCTGAAACCGTGAGCACAAATAAACCTTTCCTTCTCTGTGTTCTTCATGTCAGGTATTTTGATCATGGTGATGGAAAAGCGGATTAAAACACCTATCCTTAAACATACTATGCTTGAACCAATGGTTCTTCTAGAAAGTCTTCTCATCTTTCCCAAAGCTAGCTGTTCCTTTTTAACATTGGCATCTCTGTTTAAAGTCTGTACTTTTCAATGACCCCTTCCCAGACCACCCAATCTAAAGTACCTATCCCATCACTCTTTATCATGATGCCCTAATTAATTCTTTGAGTAGGACTTATCTCTAGCTGATAATTTTTTTAACATCTATATTTTGCTTATTGTCTTCCTTAAATGAAATTTAAACTCTTATGAACACGGATCTTGTCTGTATTGACCACTGTGACATCCCCAGTCTAGAATGGGTCCTGATACATAGTAGGGCTACAAATATTTGCTGGATCATTGAATATAGGAAACATTGAGGTTGCTGGTTAATGTAAGTCTTAAAGAAAACTTAGAGATTAAGCATTAATTGGGTTCAGAGATGTGTCACTCACAGGCCCTATTAGTTTAAATCACTGCCCATTGCTGGGGCTAATTTAATTTAAAAATTATATTCAGACTTTTCATTTGTTCTTTGCAAAATTTGACACTAAGCACACTATTATTCAAGTAGCACTACTAAAGTCTAAAAAATATCCTAATAACTACGAGAAGTTTTGACTCAGTACATAGTAGTTAACTTGAATATGTAAGAGTAGCCAGGCATGGCAGCACACGCTTGTAATCCCAGTACTTGGGAAGCTGAGACAAGAGGATCACAGGTTCATGGCCAGCTTCAGCAACTTGGGAAGCCCCTCCACAACTTAGTGATACCCTATTTCAAAATAAAAACAGGGCTCAGAGGTTGAATACTTCTGTGTTCAATCTCCAGCATACAGCAAACAAACTACAAAACAAAATACCTAAGAGTGTAACATACGTCACCAGGCTTGACTTTCATCACTGTCTAATTACTCCCTGGGAATAAAGTCAGCAGATTAATTCTTAAATACATCATCAGGGAAGTATATATAATACTACCCTGATCATTTGAAAAGGTTTTACCTGAGTTACAATAAGGGGGTTAACTTAGATACTGGAGGAGACTCAAGTGTTAACTCCCATTTAAATATTATTCTAGGTCTGGGAAAAATTAGTTTGTTAAGTATGGGTCATATGAAATTTTTATTCAAGCATTTAGATGAGGTGAGTATTTTTCTAAATATAGTTCACAAGCTTATAAGAGCAGCAAAGAGCAGAATACTCTGTGATGTATGTGATTGTGTTGAAGACAAACTAACCTTCAGCCATAGTATCTACCAAAAAGAGCAGCTGTACTGGCTCAGATTTTGCTCATAAAGGTTTTTATATACATAGGCAAAAACTTTTTTGACAAATGTACATTAGAAGCTATTAGTACTTTTAAAGAATTATTTATAAAAGTCAACAGTGAGGAAACAATAAATAAAATTCAAATCAATATTTCTCCATTTTTAATATGCAATCACCTTGCAATTAGAACTGGGAGTCACACATTATATTTTATTTTTGTGATTACAGGGAATTGAATCTAGGGGCATTCTACCTCTGAACTACACCCCCAGCCCTATTATATTTTAAACAATGTCTCACTAAATTGCTAAATTGAGGGCCTTGCTAAATTGCTGAGACTAGCTGTGAACCTGTGATCCTCCTGTCTCAGTCTCCAAGTATTGGGATTATAAGCATGAGCCACCATGCCAAGCTCACATATTTTATTATGATACACAGGGAGTAAGAATGTACTGGAGGTTAAGCTGCATAAACAAACATCTCCTAAAAAACATGGGTAGGGGAAATGAAGGTACATGTTTTCTTCATCTGTCAAGAGATTTCTGAGAAGACCCACACTTTTGTCTGTTTATATGAATTTACTCTTTTAAGACTAGGCCAAACCTCCTGGAGAGAACATAATAGGAATATAAGCTTTCCAAATATAAGAAAAGAAAGAAATATTGCAATTTTATGTCCTAAGGTATACTGCTACCCATAAAACCCAACAGTGTCTCTCTGTGCATTTATTTACCTACTAATGCCAGTCAGTAAGTCCCCAAAGCTTATAATCCTGCAGCCAGTGGGAGAAAACCAGCACTTATGGAAAAGGAATCTTGGATAAATTCAGAATCAATCATTATTTTTAAACAATGCCTTTCCTTTTGCAGATTTCTACCTCAGTAATTCTGGCCATCAGTGCTTAAAAGTACCTTCCAGTCGCTATTCAAGACTCGACAGACAATGGGAAATATTGCTGACCTATTCTTCACTCAGAATAAAACTAATGTACTCTGTGGGCATTTTTCTTAAAGCACCTTAAAAAGCAAGCCATCGGTAAGAGTAAAAACAGACACAGACTACACAATAATTACAAAAATATGGGCACTCTAAACATAAGAGAGAACTTTTTAAAAACATATCAGAAATTATAATTTTTAAAACTGTGAAGGGTCACTGCTGCTTTTGCCCTTTCTCTTTTTTCTTCCTTTTTATTTTGGTTATCAAATAACACTGTCTTTAAGTTCATTATAGTTCAGTGTGGTAAGATGCACCCTAGGGTTTTTATTTTTTCCTTCTCTCTTGGTCGGATTCTGAAAAACAGCTCTTCCATTAACTAGCTCTCTGGGGAATTTATCCTTCCTTAACTGGCTTGCATGGGAGGGCAGACTTTCTAATTTCATAGCAAAAGTAGAGAATTTGGGGGTGAGACAAACTCATTGCCTTCATGGGGACCAGTTTCCATCCTGGCTGCAGGGTTCTTCTGACTGTGCGTGGACTGCCTGGGGGTCGTTTGTTGTTATAACCTGAATGATTTTCCTGGGTGACATAATAAGAAACCAGGTGGGAATCGTATTGGTTCCACGTGAGACACAGATGACGGTTACTCCGAAATTCTGGAACCAAACCTCCCCTTCAAGAGCAAAATCTGCTTTCCTTGATCATCCTAAGGGGCTTTCTCTTTTACCTAGATGAACCCAGAAGGATGGCAGAACACAGAAGGAGGCTTGAGAAAGAGACTCAAATGTGTCCCACAACTAGAAGAGAATAAGGCCCAAAGTTCTCCATCTTTTGTCATTGCTCACTTTAGCAAAAGAGAGGATGTGATGTCCACTAGGCAAAAGCACCAGTGGGGTAATGAGATACCTGAGTCTGGGGGGGCACACCCTCAGATGACCCCAGATGGGTGCCCCCATCTTCCTTTTCATGCCTTTCTATAATCTCCTTTCTGTAATCTTCTTTGAATGTGTCCTGCAACTTGCTTCTAACCCACAGAATAGAGCAAAGGTATTTGGAAGTCAGTCCCACAACTAGTACATAAGACTGGTTTAGGAGGTTGAGAGTCTTTTTGCTGGCTCATAGAAGAGAGCAGCCAAGTTGAGAAGCCCACATGGCAGACAGCTGAGAGCAGACCAGCCAACCACTGAATCCTCAGTTACAGCCACAAGGAAACAAATTCCAGCAGACTTCTCCCCAGTCCGGCCCAAAAGACCCCTTGATTACAGTCTTGTGAAACCCTGGTCTATGCCCAGTCTTCTGCCCTGTAGAAACTCTGAGGTAAGAAATGCATGTTGCTTTATGTCTGTAAACCTAGCAATTGGGAGGTTGAGACAGGAGGATTGCAAGGTTCAAGACTTAGTGAGATTCTTAGCAAGACCCTGTTTCCAAATAAAAAACAAAAACACACACGTGTGTGTGTGTGTGTGTGTGTGTGTGTGTGTGTGTGTTGTTTTAAGCTGCTAAATCTGTGCTCATCTATGCAGAAATATAAAGCTAATACACTGTCAGAAGAAATGAGGGTTCTTCTCTGCCCACTTTTGAAGTGAGTTAGAGTCAGCCTAAACCTGGCTGGAGAATTTTTTGCTAACTTCTCTCTTCTTCAAATACTTACAGGAAGAAATATTCACTGAGTGAGGGACAGAGCCAGTTGAGGGCTGTAGCAACCACTTGAAAGGATGTCTAATAGCTGCTTCGATATTCTGAGATCTATGATGGAAAGTTTATTAGCCAGAGGAACTTCTTAAGCAGATAATGAAAAATAATGGGCATACTGACATGTTATAAAATCTTATTATACTATAAAGGAAACTTCTAAGTAGCTTTTCTTAAAATTACTGGAATTGCACAGCAGTGAGAGACAATTTGTCTTCCTCTGCCTATAGCTGGTGTTTTTGCAAATAAGTTTCCGTTAAATCTCCATACCTGTGAGCTCATATCATAGTTCTTCAATGAAAATAAATTTAAAATGCCTCATGTGACCTCTGCCTTGGAGGTCTTTTCTACAGGGCCTTGATGCTTCATGTATTAATATAGTCCTATGTTAATTTGAAATTATATTTAGACTTTCAATAACTTCTTCATAGTTTTTTTTTTAAATAGGATGACAGCATAAAAAATGAGCCACATAAATTTTCTTGCATAAAATTTCATAAATGGTAACTTCAGAATACATGACCCCTATAATAAGAGATGCTAAAGCCTGAATTGAAAGCAATTATAACTTTTAAACATATTCAAGATATGTTCAGGACCCCATCATTCCTCTCCCTCATTTATCCAATGCCAGTATCAAATATTCAATTAATGACAAATTGTCCAACTAATGTTTGGAACCTTTAGTTCATAGTTGAATTTTTACAGCCTATGATGATTAGACAGCAGATGTTAATGTTAGTCCATCCCTTGTTCTAACCATAATATATGCCACAGATTTAAGTGGCTTCTAAGGTTCTTTCTAATGCTAATTGATTAAGCTGAATTTTTAAACACTATTTACTAAGCATCCATAGGCATTAAGCATTTACATGAAGTAAAAACAGATATACTTTTATCTATATAATGATAACAAATGTTGCATAAGTTGGAGTCAGAATACACATTTTGTGTTATTGCAAGTATGGGTGTTCCAGAAATTTCCAGAGGGAAAATGCATCTCAAAGGGCTGGAAACTGATGGTCCAGGTGGAGAGTCTTAGAACATTTATGCAAGCCCAAGGTCTAATACCTGTGAGTTCAGTCAAGTTATGAGATGTAATGGTCAATCATGCAACATATACTTATTGAGCACTACTATGTACTGGCACAATTCTAGTGCTGGAGTTGCAGCAGGATGTAAAACTCACAGGTCCCTGCTCACACTCCAGCTGGAGGACAGATAGTTAATAAGGAAGCAATAGGTAGTTCAAGGCCAGCCTCAGCAACTTAACAGGACCTTCAGCAACTTGGAAAGACCCTGTTTTAAAATAAAAAATATAAAGCTCAGAGGTAAAAATGTCCCTGGGTTAAATCCCTGTTACCAAAAACAACAAAAACAAAAAAACAAGGAAGCAAACAACTGATTTCAGTAAGTAGAGAGGCCAATTCAAATATATCCGTGAGGCCCTACTGGGGCCAAGCAATGTTCTGGGGCTTGATGTACATCAGTAAACAAAACAGATACAGATTCCCATCCTCGTGAAGATCTCATTCTAGCAGGGGAGAGAGACAGTGACTCAAGTCATAATAAGTAGGTGATTTCTACATCGTGTTAAAAGGTACCATGGTAAAATAAGTAAGCAACAAGCAAACAAGCAAGCAGGGTAAAGACGACTATAAAAGGGTATGGGGAGGTGCTGCAGGGCACCAGTAAGAAGATGACATCTGACCAGACCTGAAGGAGGAAGTGTGCTATGAAGGAGGTACCACACAGGCTTGTGAGACACTGCAGGGGATGGGTCCAGGTGAAGTGGCCAGAAAAAGTCCTTTCTGAAAAGACGATATTTTAGTTGAGGCCACTATGTCAAGAAGCCAGACAAAGATCTGGAGGCAGAGCATGCTCAGAAGACGGAACTGCAAATTCAAAAGCCAAAATGTAGGATGAGTTTGGTATGGCAGACCAGAAAGAGACTAGAATGGCTACACACAGTGAGCGAGAGATGGGCCTGCAACTTGGCCTGGGGCTGGAACATACAGAATCAGGTCCAAAAGATCAACCTGAATCCTTAGTAGATCCCCATCTCTGCCACAGTTAATCCTCCCCGTCTCTACAGACCCTGCTCACCAGTTTCAAACTGATCTAGTATCTACTATTTTTAAAGAACCACCCACCCTCCTGGTTACCACTCAATTTCTTTCCTCCCAGCTATGTTACTCCAAGGAAGACTGCCGCCCACCTCCTGGCTGTAGCCCACAGACTCTTCAATTCACTCTAATTGGATCCCTCCTCTGCTCTTGAAAGTCATCAGTGGTCTCCACAGGTCCAGGTGCAAGTGCTAGCCCTCGGCTCATCTGGCTTTCTGCTGCCTTTGGCAGAGGTGGCCATACTCACCTTTTAGAAAGGCTCTCTCCCTCCCTGACACCACTGTCACCCTCACTTTCCCCTGTCTCCTCTGACCTCTCCTCAGCTTCTTTTCTTGATGATCATGTGAGAAAATACTTAGAGGCTTTGGTTATTTATTTATTTTTGTGGTACTGGGTTTGGACATTCTACCTCCGAGCTACATCCCCAGACCTATTTCTTATTCTTTATTTTGAAACAGAGTCTCATGAAGTTGTAGAGGGCTTCACTAAGTAGCTGAGGTTGGCTGTGAACCTACAATCCTCCTGTCTCAGCTTCCCAAGTGTGAGCCACCATGCCTGGTGAGGGGCTTTGGTTAACTGGAGGTTCATTGGACGACCTTGCTGACCTGGCCCAGGACAATTCACTTAGGTTCCAGAGACACTTCAGTGGGGAAGAAGGAGCCTCAGAGAAAATGACTTGTACATTCTACTTTCGTGACCTTGGAGATATGACACACCATATCTCCAGGACTAAGTCTCCTCACCTGAAAATAGGTATTTCAACAGCTACCTCACAAGGCTGTTAGAAAGATTAAATAATTTATCCTTCTCAAGGTCTCCTTCCAATGCCTAGTGCTCAGTACAGGCAACTCTGTTGTTCCTGTCCTCGAGAGGCTCAGAGGTCCTCGAGAGGACCTTCTGTCCAAATAACAGAGGAAAGAAAAATAGCATTAAAGAGCAGGAAGAGAAAAGCTATCATTAAACTATTCTGTGTGGAACCATTATTAATGACCCATAATCAAATTAACATTCTTTGTCTTGTAAACCTAATCTACAGTTCTTATGTGTAAGAAGCGATTTCGAATATATCTAACCTCTTAAAATATCTAATTATCAACAGAAAGTAAATATCAATCATTATTCAACTCTCCAACCTTCCCCCTCAAATGTACTTCGTGTGCTCCTCCTTTCGTGGGAGAGACACAGGGTGGGGAGGAGAGTGGCTGTCCAGCCCAGATTTCAATCCTGTCTCCCCCACTTGGCAGCTGGAAGCCATGCAGAGGACCTACGCCTCTATGGTTTAGTCTCCTTGACTGTAATATGGGACCAATTATAGTACCTATTTCCTGGGATCGTTTTGAAAATTAAAAGAATAAATACAGCTGAAATAGAACAGTTAGAACAGTACCTGACACAAAGTAAGCCCCCCTATAAACATGAAGATGACACCTGCTGCTATCCTTCATCCATCCAGCACTGGAGCCCTCCCTTTAGGTCTATGCAGGGGTCGGAAAGCAGGTATCTGAGTGGCTTGCCATTTTCCTTCCTAAAATACTCGCATATGTACCCTGTAGGAGAGAGATGTTCTTGGGTATTTTTCACTTGCTTCTCTCTCTGGGTCTACTATTGCCCCTTTGTTCTGTGTTCCAGAAGGCTGACCTTCTGTATCAATGGGCCGCCTTATTTTCTGGCTTCTGGCTGGGTTCAGCCAATGGAGACACTGGCAGAGAGGAAGGAAAGTGAGCTGGGTATCTATTCCCCTAGTTCCCATGGTTGGTCGACTTCTCCCAAAAGCCATTACTTCTCCCAGGTTGCCTTCTCTAACAGCTACAGCTATTCTCTCCAGGGCTCAATGATCCTCCCTGTCCTAACCCCTCAGACCTAGAAGGGGTACGGTCTCCCCACTGTTGCAAGACCCAGGATGCCTCACCTTCTCTTGTTGTTTTAGATAGACCCTTCATTAATTCTTCCAAATTGCCAGATGTGGCGGTACACAACTATAATCCCACTACTTGGGAGGTTGAGGTAGGAGGGTCCCAGATTCATGGCCAGCCTCAGCAACTTAGTGAGTCCACTTAGTGAGACCCTGTTTCCAAATAAAAAATGAAATAGGGCTGGGGGTGTAGCTCAAAGGTCTTTAAATCACTAGATTGTTTCCTGCTGGGACCCAGACTGACACCCAGGTCAAGCTTAGTGATGTGTGGTCATTCAAAACACGATGGCAAGGGGACAGCTTGAATACTTTATACAACTGAAATGAGCAGTTGGGCCAGAAGGCCGAGACTCTCCTAAACATCCCACTTCAAACTCTTCCATCCCTGGAGCTGGGCCCTCACATGGAGAGCAGAGTGAGGGCCTCGGGATTTGCTGTCCTCCTGACCTTCTGCTCAGGCAAACAGTATTTCCTCTAAGAACTTGCAAGATGAAGGGACTTGCTGGTGCTTGATCTCTCAAATGATCAAAGTTTCCTCTCCATCCACATCCAATCCACAAAGGCATTTGCTAACATGCCCTTGAGAATGAGTTCAGATACAAGTTTCTCTAGTGCCAGCTTGCCTTTTCCAAGCCAGCCTAGTGGAACTGGAGTTAAAAGACACATCCTGTTAGCAAGCAAGCAAGCAAGCTCATCACCAATACTGGATGCCCCAGGGCTGCAGCTCCTAGTGATAACCAGAAGCTTAATTTTAGAAGGTGACACCAGTCTCAGCTTTTGGCTTCACAATATGAATTAATCATTCATTGCATCTTTAGGTCATAATCTATGAGATACTTATTCAATAAATGTTTATGGGCTGCTTTAGTTACAAACCATGAGCCCAAGTAAACAAAATGGACAAAGCCTCTTGTCTCTGTCTGTCTCTGTCTGTGTGTCTTGTACTTGAGATTGAACCCAGGGACACTCTACCACTGAGCTGCATCCCAGCCCCTCCTCCTGCCACAGCATCCCAAGTTCTTGGATTACAGGTGTGCATCACATCACCTGGCTGACAAGGCATATTTCAATAACGTGGCACAAAGGTCCAGGCTAAGAAGCAGTTCTGATAAGTCCTGAATATAGAGACACTGTCATTGTCTGGTATAATGCTTTCTGCCAATTAAATGTGGAGCCCAAACACATAGGAGCAAAGGTGCTATGAGATCTTCAAAACTGCCACGATATTTTTAAAAATCACAGCGAAGAACAATAAATGCTAAAATGAGATTTTAGTAAAATGTGGGTAGTGTCTAAACATTGGGCAAACATAGGAAAAAGATAGGCAGGACATATGAGATAGAGAAAGGAAAAAATATCAGAAAATCAGGCCAACTTCCTTATTCAATTGTGGCACATAATTCACAAATCACGATGGTACCACGAATGCCTTCTTGCAGAATCTGCAACGAAGCCACATTAGCAACCTTTGAAAAGGGTGCTGTTTCTTCCAAAGCACAACACAACTGATGAGCTGTAATTTTATTTACTCAAGAGATATGCTATTGAATTGCTGTATACAAATCAGATTTTTGCACAGATAGTCGTATTTCAAATGCACGAAGGGATCTGGCTCTATGGACAAAACACTCAAGTGAATACTTCATAATGTAACTCAGGAAGCCCTGGACCCCAGTCCTCTCTTCCCTCGTATGTATGAGATAAAACAGCAGGTTTGTGCATGTTCACCAGTATGTGTGCAAGTGGTCTGTGCATGCTCAAATTATTAATGGCATCATTCAGGTTTCAAATCAGTGAAGGTCTCGGAAGTGATGAAAAGTCACATCAAATGTTTACTAAGAAAAGATACACTCAGTGTGCATCTAAGCAAAGAAATGAAAAACGTTTTACTTTCAGTGCCCACTGAGAAGGTTAATGGAAAAAAATACAAAGCATACACTTTAATGAAGTCACAAGAGAATAACATAGAGCTATAGCCTGAGATGGGGCTTCTCAAACTGGAAGGTCCATCCCCACGTTCAGGACTCCTAGAACTGTGGGGAAATATATACAGGTTTTGGTTTTCTTGGCAATCCAATTCTCTGCTTCCACTACTTGCCCTAAATTATTTTATTAGTTCTAAATACAAAATCTTCAGCTGGGTGTGGTGGTGCACGCCTATAATTCCAGTTCTTGGGAGGCTGAGACAGGTAACCTAGTGAGAACCTATTTCAAAACAAAAAAATAAAAAGGTCTTGGGGGGTGTAGCTTGGAGGTAAAATATCCCTAGGTTTAATCCCCAATAATACATACAATAAATAAATGAGTAAATGAATAAAAAAAGCTTCTATTTTGTATGTGGCATTTACAATTAAAAGATATTTTTGGAGCTGGGTATGGTGGTGCACACTTGTAATACCAGTACTTGGGAGGTTGAGACTGGAGGACCCAGGTTTGCAGCCAGCCTCAGCTATTTAGTGAGGCCCTCCACAATTTAGTGAGACCCTGTTTCAAAATAAAGAATAAAAAAGTGGACTGGGTATAGCTCAGAGGTAGAATGCCCCTAGGTTCAATCCCTAGTACCGCAAAAACAAAAATCAAAATAACAACAACAACAACAAAAAAAACATTTTTGTACTAGGGAGGCTGAGACATGAGGATTACAGGTTTGATGCCAGCGTTGGCAACTTAGAGAGACACTGTTTCAAAATAAAACATAAAATAGGGCTGAGGATGTAGCTCAGAGGTTGAACATTCCTGGGTTCAATTTCTAGTAATACAAAACAAAACAAAGAAAAAAAGAGACATTTTATAGCACTATTTTCATCTATCTATTCTCAACTGAGCTCTGTGACCCACAAAGGCTGTATGAGCCTATGTGAACTTTTCTTTGTAAGAAGAGTTATAATCCTGTTGTATTGAATTTGAATGGGAAGGATCAGCATGAATTCATAATGTATTTTATCTTTAAATATACATTGCCCAAGTCTACCCATTAAGTTGGATTAGAATGACATTTCTCACTAAAAAAAAAAAAAAAACCCAAAGTTCTCTGGAGAAGAGGTTTATTCCAGGTCCAAGGCAGGAAATTTAAAAGATGAATATGGACTAGAGCCACCAATTTATATAAATTAGGACAGGACATGTTAAATGACACCATAGGAGCAACCAGCAAAGTCTAGACTATGTATGGGATATCCTACAGGAAAATTAACTCTTTTTTCTAACAAATAATTACAAAGGGAAGAAAGAGGAAAATCAGAACAAGATTTATCCATATTTGATGCCAATCTATTTTACACTGTATATATGTACGACTCCTAAAACCATTACACACATACATACACACTCATACTCACATATATGCACTGTATGTACATGTAAATTATAATTTTTAATATAGAATTGTCTTTCTTTTTTTTTTTTTGGTACTGGGAATTGAACCCATGGGCATTCTACCTCTAAGCTATACCCTCAGTTCTTTTTTATTTTATTTTTTTTGAAACAGGGTCTTATTTTGTTGCTGAGAGTCTTGCTAGGTTGCTGAGGCTGTCCTTTAACCTGCAATCCTCCTGTCTCAGCCTCACAAGTACATGGATTACAGGCATGTGCCACCATGTCCATCTGATAATATAGAATTTTTTAATTGAGAAATCATAAAAGTATGAGCCTTCATATTGGGGCAAGAAAGCAAATTTGGAAACCTTAGGAGAATAATGCTTATCTGGAGCATAATTATTCCTTTGGGGAAATTGTGAATTGTGGGGATTCATAATTTGCAAAGCCCTAGTTAATAATATAAGTTCATGCTTACAGAATTAAAAATTAATGTATACAATAATGTTATAAAGAGTCAATCTCTTTTATTTCTTACCAAATGCTAGGTTCTATGTTAAACATTATATATGATTATATATGCATTACATAACAATCACAAGAACAGGTATTTTTATCTATATTTCTCAGAAAAGAGGCAGTAACTTGCTCAAGGCAATATAGCTAACGGAAAAAAAAAAAAAAAAAAAAAAAAAAAAAAAAAAAAAAAAAAAAAAAAAAAAAAAAAAAAAAAAAAAAAAAAAAAAAAAAAAAAAA